>JAFIDM010126930.1:0-25004 GCA_023159025.1 Thereuonema tuberculata | reverse complement strand
AACTTCTATTTTTCTTTGTTTTATCAACTGAACCTATTAATTATAGTTCCTAAATGAATAAACAAGTCAGTACATGAAATATTTTTCACAATTGGAGTTTAAATAATGTATTTTCTAATTTTAATCTGAATTAAATTATTCTTATAGTAATGAAAATAAGACATTCACTCACCAATAGTATAAGACAATTGACTGCTTACTGTGTTATAATTAAAATAAAAATAGTGGAATTAGAAATATACTGAAATATAGATGTTATTACAAAGCACTACACGTACCTTAAATAAAATGAAGCCTGGGTAAATTCTGCAGGCAACTGCCATGATTAGAAAGAACTAAGGTATTGACAACAATGGAAATTAAAATATATAAATATATACAGTAAAACCTCGTTAAGTCGTCAAAGGACCAATCTTTTTTGACGACTTAAGCGGAGTGACGACTTAGGCGGAGTGAGAATTTTTGAAAAAACAACAACACTGAAATACAGTGTTTTCTTGAATTGCTGTAAGATTCGGTGGGAAAAACAAGATTTTCAGAAATCAATACATGCAAATGATGGAGTGGAAAATAAATAAAAAAAAAACTTTTTATAGTTACACATTTTAATTATTTTAAAAGAAAGGCAATGTCTATCTTTGAAACGTTCCAGCCAACCATTGCTGCCGCCGAAATCTTCAATGTTTAACTCAGCAATTTCCATGGCTTTTTCTTTGAGAATCATGGCAGAAATCGGCACATTTGCGATGTGGCATGTTTTAGCCATCGAACTAAAACCTCCTCGATCTCGTCAAACTTCGATTTCCTCATTCTCTTTCTTTTGTCTTTGCAGTCAGCTTCTTCAATTACTTGTTTCGATGAAAGAATATCGTTAATGTAATCCTGGGAATATGGTGTTCTTTGGCAAAAGCTGTTTTCAAAACATTTGATTTTTCAAAAAGCGCAACTAAGTCTTTTTTTCTTTAAAAGATAACGAGGTGAGTTTTCGTTTCCCTTGCATGTTAAAAACGTAATCGAACCACGAAATTGCAAGAGAAAAAATAGCCCTTACAGCGGGGCTTACTGGCTATGAAATGAAGTCACACTCAGGAGCGGTCAAGAAAAACGTCTACACTCGACAGAGTCGCAGCGAGATGTATGCTTTGAATGATTAGCAGCGAGATTCCAAGAACCGAAATCCTCCGAAGGGGTAGGAAAGGAATGAATTGACAGACATGGTCGAAAATTCCCCGTAAAGGCTTGGCTTTCTTAAAGTGAAGGGGCGGGGCTGAAAAAGACAACACGATGGCATAAAAATGGAGAAGAAAGATGCTTTTGGCCATTTTTGAGGGTGACGAGTTATCCGGAGTAGAATTAAATTTGGTGACGGTTAACAGAGGGTTATTTTACATTATTGTGTGTGAGACCTTATCGGGACTAAAGGAAAACGACGAAAACGGAGTGACGACTTATCCGGGTGACGACATAATGAGGTTTTACTGTATATTGAAATTGGGGGCAATAGATTGGTTTTTCAAAACTGAAATGGTTAATAATAACAAAAGCTGGGTTAAAACTGAAAATGAGTAGTAGTTTAATAAGTAATTTTTGCGTAGTTTGTGCGTATCCATTGCGTTTCTTGAAAATAAGAAGGTTGGAAAACAATTAGAAAGCTTCAATTTATATTGTAAACAAAGATAAAACAGAAGAACTAAGTTCACTTACGAGGAGAGGCAGAAATATTAAATGAGTGGACAGAGGAGAATACAAGAAAACTAGAAAGATAAAATAATAAATGGAGGAGATAAATTATTTATAAAAAAAAATTCTCAAAGATTATATTTAAAGCTTATTAGATATTCAAATATTCCTCTTTTTAATGTAATTTCTTCTTTCTCATTATTTAATGAAAAGCATGTAAAATCCTGAAATTTTTTTGCTTCTCAGTTATAATAAAGATCATTTTCTTTTTCATACTATTATATTTATAATAATAAACTAATAAGAATTCCGCACACTGTTGTAAGATGTAATTTTTTAATTTATATATGAAAACATTGATATTTCATTCTAGAAAAGCCTATTCTTATAAGGGTCATTCCACAGAAAACGTGCCTTTTAAGAGACAAAAATGTTTAATAAAAAATATTGCAAACAAATCTGAAATTTATTTTCTAAGCAGTATTATTCCTGCTATGAATTATAAAATGAATTGTTACATTGTTTCTTCCTTTTTCATGAAATAAGGAATAAAATAAAATTTTGATATGAACGGAGGATACGCAACTGTAACCGAGTATAAAAGATACAGTAATGAAATCTACCATATTTTAAAAGCATAACTGATAATTTAAGCAAAATTTCAATTTATTCTGAAACTGAGTGGTTAAACAGAACATTAACTTATCGCAAAATAGCAGAAAAGAAATTTACCGATAATAATAAACAAATATTCCAATATCATAAATATTTTAAATTAATTATTGAGATAATGATAATAAACAATATAGTACATATATTAAATCAATTATTGAGACTCATAGTATTTAAATAAATGATTTTGTACCCTCTGTTACGAAATTAATATCCTCCATTCAATGTTAATGTAACGGAGGGTACATGTGCGGAGGATACACTTTGCAAAATTTCCCTTGTTTGTCATCCTTATTGTGAGGTTAGCTCGTGAACATCCTTTAAAATCTAATTGAATCGTATTTCAGAATAATTTCAACAAATTCTATGTATATTCTCAATGTTATTTACCTGTCTAAGTTCAGAACGGAGGGTACATAAAGATGAGAACCGTCTTGACAATCCTGAAGAAACTGTTAAATAGAATGCAGTTAAACCACACTATTTTTCTCCACACACAAGACAGAGCTAAAACAAACTGACGTCTTTTCCTCCTTCAACTCTTTGTGAATACTATTGCCATCTAATGGGAATTTGTTAAAATATCTTCAGAACGGAGGATACACGGAAAGTCTGTGACAAACTTTCAAAACTGAAAACATATGTTCAAGCTAACATTTTCTCATTTTTTTTTCATGTCGAACTGCAGTTCATCTTTTAATGTAAGAAATACAATGTGACTCACTTATTCAATATTTCCTTAAATTCATGCAATAATTAACCACCTTCTGATGAGACATTTGTGACACGTAACGGAGGTATATAAATCTTCACTGTTGTTTAAAAATTTAATAGAAGTAAAATGAAGAACAAAGAATGCCAATGTTCATATCTTCCTTGGTTTGTATTGCTGTTTATAACGACTGAAAGAATAACTTTGAATATTTCTTAAGTAAATAAGTGCCTTGAACGTAACAAGGTACATTTTCTGTGGAATGACCCATAGCTGGGAATAAGGCAAAAACAGCACACCCCGCAAACAGTTGAGCCATCTGGTGGCGTTCATCACACCGGAAACACCAAAAGGAAGGTCGATCGTCACACTATTTATTCTAGCCACTGTAACCACGATGGCATACCGACAAGTTTACTATGCAACATTTTCATTGAGTTATTAACAACACTTCCTGAAACATTCAAAACTGATTTATACTTGCCGTTTGTGTTTTGTATAAATTGGAAAAATTTTAATTGTGTTCACTGATTGACAAGGAAGTCACGTAAGCTTCGAAAGCTCTTCAGTACTGTAAAGTATTTTTAATGAATTTATAATTACATATTCTTTTTAATCAATTTTTGTGTTCGACATTGTTTGTCTATTGTGTTTTATAATCATAATTTTAAAATATTGTTTTTTAATGTAAATGTATTTTTGTCGCCTTAAATTCTCAAAAACTGATTTTCTTGTGTGTTGATAGGTTTTAATACTTCATTGTTTATAAATAAAATGATGATTATGATGTTGTTGGTTAGAACAATTTATTGGAAAACAGATATATTTTAGGTTATACGGAAAAGTCTATTTTTTATTTGCATAAGGTATATGGCCCAAATATCGCCCATCTAAGAAAACCTGCACATATTATTGTCATTTATCTTCTCAGTGGCTTCAAACAATTACAATATACCATATTAACCTTCACTTACATGTTCCTGAACCAATTATACATATAATTATTATTTTTTATTTTTCCTCAATTTTTGTTCTGTCAAGAGACATATTTTGAATTTTGTGAAAGTATTCAAAATATCGCCCACACCATTAAACACTTTGTTTTTTTGCACTTCTTTGCATTGTTTTGTTTTTTCTTAATCTTTTCGCAATCCTTTTTAGGTGTTGCGAGCGTCTTTTTTCTTTGGATCTTCTAAGTTCAGACCCTTGGGATTTAATTTCGTTTTGCTGAGAGAGTTCATTAGAGCAATTTTGAATGGTGACCCACTCACAAGAGTGGGACATTAAATGTTTTGGAAGCTTTCAGAAGGCCGATTTCTTTATTTTTTACAGCAGTGACAGCTTCCTTCATCTTGACTCTGTCCCATGTCTTACGTTGAGACATCTGTAATAAACCAAAATAAAATGTATAAATACACTCATTACCAAAAAAAAACGACAACCATAGAAGGAGTTGTCCGATTGAAATAAAATTTCGTATGCAAAGACATTGGGACCGCCCATGCAAATGATAAAACTTTGGTGTCCAATGAATGAATAGCGAGAGCGCACTCAGCAGATGTATATAAGAAGCGATTCTCAATCTGATGGTCAAAATTTCTGTTGCATTGCGAGTTAGGATACCTTTCAACGACTGAAAACGCATCATCAGCCATACGTAAAGTGTCAAATTCTAAGTCTTTAGGAGAGAATATACTTTTGACAAAGAAAGTCAATATTTTTCTTTTGCAAAAACACTATAATTCGAGATATATTCATAATTTCGAAGCTATCCTGACAAAGTGGTGCTCGATTTAACATCTATAGAAGAAATGATAAAATAGTCAAAATATTAGCGAAGAGCATTACCAGGCAGGAAAAAAAATAGGAGAGCTAATAAGAGCCGGAATTGACAGCATTTACAGTATGCGATAAAATAGACAGTACTGAAATGAAAACATGAACAAAATTACATTATTATCATCTATGAGTTTATTTCTCCTCTAAAGAAATTAACATACACATTACATACATACATACACTATTAGCGTGTTGATTTACCACAGTATGCGTAATGTAAGTGTTCAAAGTGTGCACTGCCTCTCTGTAGACAGTGTTCATATCGTTTACGCAATTCTCAAACATATCCTGAAATAAAGGTTGCTGCAGACTGCAAAAGGAGATGATTTGCTCTCGTAATGCAGACACAGTTCTTGATGGATCTTCACAGTTGAACACACTCTCCTTTAACATTCCCCACAAGTAGGCACCAGGTGGTATAAGATCGGGGAAATGGGACGGGTATGGGAAGTTAGTGCCACGTGAAATGATTCGTCCTGGAAAGTTATCCTGCAGCATGGCTAGATATGCTCGAGCGGTATGGCTGGTCGACCCGTCCTCTTAAGACCACTGTCTATTCATCTGAATGTTCCTTGCACGACAGAACCTTATCAAATCCTGAAGAAATGGCTCGATCACTTCCCCTTCCGTTGACACAAGTACGGTGAAATTTCGTAACAATAGATAGCATAACTGTCTTACTTGATGCCGTTTTATTAAACTCCTCTTGGAATTGTTCTGCCACTATTTTCAAACTCGGTCCACCTTCACGACCGTATGAGCGGAAATAATGCTCAACTACGAATACTTTTTCCTCCATCGAGAGACTTATTTCCAATAACAACTGCACAACACAACTTGCTTTTCACTACTGCGAGCACGTGCAGCTGGAGCTATACCCCGTCGACAAACGCAACCACGTGTTCGACATGCGCGAGTTTCAGTACTGTATATTTTGGCGCGTACCGTACAATTAATTCAACCAAACATTTATGACATGTATTCCGATCACAGATGGGAGTAATTTCGTTCAAATGAAGAAACCTTCCTGACGGAATTTAAAATTGACACTGCAAGAACCCCCATTTTCAGAATTCATCAAAGAACGTAATTTTCTTCATCAAAGAACGTAATTTCCAAGAAGAGAATGATAATCAATCATCACTGAAAAAATGCCTTAAACACTATTTTGAATTTGACACTGACAGTTCAACCGTTGAATTGGAATCAATGTTTATAAAACATTGATAAATCCTAAAATGTAAACCTGATAAAATATATATATGTAATAACTTTTATTATCTTTATGTAATAAAAAAAAAAATTCTTATGCCTGTGCGAAATTATTTTTCAAACTTAAAAATATTATTAGTAATATAACATTAAACTAATATATAAAGTTAAAAATAACTAAAATAAATCATTAAATGATGGGAAAAAACAAAACAGAACTTCCAGATAATTCATAAAGAAACACCCAATAAATAATAGTAAAATATTTTTCCCCCTCATGTAAAGCAAGTTTAGAAACCATCACCATGTTATCCTACAAATTATTTCAAGAAGAATGATACATGACTCGAACTATTCGGCACTCATTACCCTTTATTTCTGAACATTATGAAAATTAATGAATAAAAATATCATCAATCCATTCTACAAGGAATTTCAGAAAGTTTGATATCTTACCCGATCATTTAATCCTTTCGTCACCAATAAACCTTCATTTCTTAAAAATATAAAAATTATGAATTAAAAATATCATCATTCTGTTCAACAAGCGAAGACAAGAAGAATGATATATTGTTACCTGGTGATTTTTCCCCGTTGGCTTTCCCCCCCGAAGGTGGACTCTTTCTTGCCCGGTGCTCGGTTTCCCCATCACCTCTGAGGTTAGTAGACCGTTCCAGAGCTGATGGCGAGGCCGGACGCCGGGATATAATGGAGCGTTCCACCTTGGAAAGACAGTTCGAGTGTGGCGGCAAGCCAGCCGCAGGAAGAAGCTCTCAGTCTTCAACCGAAGTCACCGAGAGAACAGTGAGTGTTCGGCCACGACTGGCTAAGGGGGAAGAGGTTACTTCCCGCAGTAGTACGTCCAAAGTGTGTGCCTGGGCCAAGGCCCAAAAAGTGAATTAGAAGTACGAAGAACCGTTGTTATGGAGAAGTGAGAAGACGAGGCCACCTCCATCGCGGACAGCAAAACTGCCCTCCCCGCGTTGGAAGCCGAGAACCCGGCGTACGAAAGCCACGTCGCCGGCAGCAGACGAGAAGTATTGCCGTCTAGTTCAGCGGGGATTGCCAGACCGTTCTCCCCGCTAAGCAGCGTTCAGAGCCGGCCAACGGAGGAGACGTTGCCGGCAAACCGAAGCCATCCGAAGTCCGGAGTTCCAGACGGGTTCCCCGCGGTCGAGGCGACCAAAGGACCGCCAGCTTCATCGACCCATTCCCGGAGTCAACTTGAAGAGGATTTGCGAAGCCCGCAAGCCCCCCCTTCCAGTTGACGAATCATTGAAGACGTCAGACGCTTGCTGAGAAGTCGACGCCGACCCCTCATCAGATCCCCACCCACCCCGTTGCTTGCGATTTTGGCCGACGGCGAAATCTACAGGCAGCAATATTACTAGATTATTTAACCCTTTGATCACCAATAACTTTTTATTTCTTCATAATATCCAAATGAAAGTCTGAAAATGTCATCAGCCCGTTCTAAACGTGATTTCAAAAAGTTTGATATTTTGTTACGAGGCGTTTGTGTTTGCTCCCCTTTTAAAAGAATGGGATTATCGGACCCTACATCCCTGTTGAGACTTGATCAGTCCAGAGTGCAAAACGAGACATGATACGGCCTTAAATAGGTTTGCACAACGAAGCTGAGGCAGTTAGTTCGGTGGCCGAGAGCCACACGGGAGTCTCCGGTCAGGAGAAGAAGTGAAGAGAGCCCGACATAAGGAAGTCAAACTTACCTGAAGCCGCAGGAATCTAGAAGAGTGCGTACTATCGACACCGACTACGGAGAAGACATCTGTAGCCGACCCAGTCTTACTTGAAGCCGCAGGAATCCAGAAGAGTGCGTACTATTGAAGACCGGAGTTCGTTTACCGGAGACTTTGCGTTTTAATCGGGAACCTAGAGGAAACTGGGAGCCATCGTTGACCAACGCAGATCGCACCAAGATCCCCGAGCGTCCGGACTTAGACATTGCCAGCCAAAAAGTTCGGCAGCAATATTACTCGATCATTTAACCCTTTGGTCACTGATAATATGCAAATTAAAAATTATGTTAATTAATATCATCTTTCACCCTTTGAGTACCAATAATCCTTTGATTTCCATCTTTATGCAAATGAGGTATGCAAATATACAAATGATTTGTCAATATGCTAATAATATGCAAATTTGGGCCAGATCGCCGGATTTTGCTGGGCCAGAAGGCCAGGGTTACTTCTGATTTCACTTCGACAATAAAATTCTTTAAATTAAGGTAATTTAAAAGAATGAAATATACATTATACGTATTGATAGAATGAATTATTCATTTCATTCTTTTCAGTTAACTAAAAATTACAGAATTCTATGTTCATATATGTAAGTACAGATATACAGTAGGTAAATAAAATACATCATTTCATGTTCAGAAGACGATAATTCACAATATAAAAAATGGAGATGTAGGTTTGAATATTGACATTCTTAATTTTGTAATAATCTTAATATTGTA
This sequence comes from Thereuonema tuberculata, assembly GCA_023159025.1. Taxonomy (NCBI): domain Eukaryota; kingdom Metazoa; phylum Arthropoda; class Chilopoda; order Scutigeromorpha; family Scutigeridae; genus Thereuonema; species Thereuonema tuberculata. The sequence continues at coordinate 16,404 of JAFIDM010126930.1, read as the reverse complement.
TATATTAATTATATTTCAATTGAAAAGATATTCATTTAATTTATAACTATTCCAATTAAAAACAGGATTTTTCTATTTTCTTTTTTCGAATTTATTTATTTTTATTATATCTGATTTTGAACTATTGCTTTGTTTTTCTTTTGTTTTTTTGGCTATGAGCCATTGGAAATTTGAGGACTGATGATGCTCTCAAATTAAGTTAATGATTGTCTCTTTGGTCTCTTCAGATCATTTACCTGAAGCAGACGATGGAACATATATGATCTCTAGACCACTGTTGTCGTTCTATCTGAAGTACTCTCGACATGGTTTCATTAGAAGACCTCATTTAGCACTTTTTCACAAGGCGCGACCTTGTCGTAATATAGATTTCATTGAAGCCTTTCACACATGGCCGCTTGGTTGCTTCTGGCCGCGCGGCCAGAATTCTAGTCGCGACAAGGCGCGATTTTTCACGTGGCGAGGCTGGCCGCATGACCACCATTGTTCTATAGATTTCAGTCGAGCCTTTGACACGAGACGTGATTTTCGTTGCGGCCAGAAGATCATTTCTGTATCTTTTCGGTTTGAGAAGTGTTTAAAAACATGATTAAAATGAAACTATTTTAGAGAATGAGGACTTTGACACTAAAAAATTCATATTAGAGGTTCGTGAATATTTTTGAACAAAGAATATTGTTTATAGAAATGCATTTTAATAGAATTAATAAAAATTTATTTTTATAAAAAAATACTTCAAAACACATTTTTGAAAACCAACAGAATCAAATAAATCTGCATGATATTTAGAAAGGCTTTAGTGCTCTTTCACACGAAGCGCCCATGGCTGCACGGCCAAGATCGCTTGCCTTGACACACGAAGTGATCATGGCAGCGAGGCCAAACACTCCACCAGCCGAAGCTCAATAAAGTGACTCAAGCCATTCAAGCGACTGCAAACCTTTTATTTCCTTTTGCAAGCCATTAAGGGTCTTAATGAAAACCTTAGTTTTTTTTTTTTTTTTTTTTATGATTATTCGATAGCACCTAAAAAAAAATATAATATCCAACAATTTTTAAAACCATATTTTTTTTTTAAAATTAGATCTAATTATTGCACTAATAATAATTATCTGAAACACAAATCATTATTTTATGAATATTTTTATCATTTAGATGTTCGTGAAGGTTTTATAGGTTGAAAAAATCCAGTAATACATCAACAACCCCTAACATTGACTGTTTTTGATTTTTAAATTAATTAATTAATTACAGAATATTTTGAAAATTAAAAACAAGAAAATAGAAATCTCAGATGCTTCTGAATTTTCAGAATTTGAGGTGCATTGGGAAAATAAATATATAATAGAAATAAAAGGTTTGCAGTCACCTGAATTGTTTGAGTCCCTTTAATGAGCTTCTTCGGCTGGCGAAGTGTTTGGCCACGCGACCATGGTCGCTTCTTGTTAGAGAGACTTTATTGTTTTGCTTCTTTTAGTTTAGTTAGAATTTCTTATGACTATTGGTACCTTAGTCTTACGTAAGTATATCTTTGAATTATAATTATGTAATGTGATGCTGATTTGGTTCTTTTATTATAAAAAAGAGATCCTGTAACAAATAGTCATCGATTATTCGATCCTACAAAATAATAATCATTTTGAAATTATATTGTCAATATCTGCGATAACGAAACTCACCAGTTCACCTAAATGATCAATATGTCTAATCCATTAACTCCTTTGTTTTAACAAAACAAAAAACAAATTTTCTGAAACATAACATGATATTAACGACCTATTGGGTACTGGTTATTATTAACAAGTGTAACTTGAGTAATACTAAACAAATTAAGAAATTCAACCCAAGAAATTTTATAACAAAATATTAAAATAAATCAACTGTAAATCGAAGAATTAAATAACATCATCAAAAAATTAAATTTTCATACAGGAAAATAGCGATTTATTGAGCAAAACTGATAACTATCACAATTACGAGCAGTTAAATTTAGTTCAGGATGATTGGAGTGATATTTTAATTCAAATTACAAAATATTAGACTAATTTAATACTTGATAATAATTTTGTAAGAATAAATAATGGATTTAAAAATCAACAGAAAAATCATAACGATTAATCAATAAATTTAAAATTTTACAGTTTAGATTGTCTTTGGTTTAGATATATATAAATCTTAAGTGACAGTTATTTGTCGTTTGTAGATGTAGACCTATGTATGAAATATATATTTTATTTACTTATATACACTGTCCGGCCACTTTATTAAGTATACCTCTGCTATGCGCACAAATGCTGTGTCTCACAACAACTCTTCAAGGTTGTGGGGATAGTGTCATGGTGTGGGGGATGTTTTCCGGGCAAAGATGGATCCATGGATACCTCTGGAGACAGGAGAGGATGCTAGAGCAGACCTAAACATCGTAGCTGACCAAGTGCAACCGTACATGTTTAATTTTATCCCCCAGGAGATGGCTAATTCCAGCAGGATAATACTCCGGTACACGAAGCTCGGATCAGTGTGGTATGGTTTGAGGAAAATGACGATGACTTTTCCTTGCTCCAGTAGCACGCTCAGTACCCGGATTTCAGTCCGATTGAAAATTTGTGGAATGAGCTGGAACGGGCTGTTCGCTCCAGGCCTACACCTCCATCAAATCTTCAGGAACTGCGTGACTCACTCTTGTCTGCATGGTACACAATACCTCAACATTGTTTTCAGCATCTCCGTCCATGCCTCGACGAATTCAGGCTGTTTGGAGGGCTAAAGGAGGCCCAACACGCTACTAGGTAGGTGTACCTAATAAAGTGGCCAGAGAGTGTAGAGTATTGGCTGCTATAAAGAAAAATAATCATGTAATGAATAACTATCTAAACTAACAAAATACATGTAGATTTTAAATGAACTATTTAAATAAAAAATAAAATAAATATCCGAAAGAGATCCAGGGGTATCAGAAAGTTTTAAAGAGCATTTTTATTAAATTTTTACAAAAAATCAATATCGATTAAAATAGGAATATAAAAAGGATTCATGCAAATGTCGAGGCATTTTTTTTTCTCTTCAAAATGTATGGAAACGTATTGTAACTTTCAGAATCTAATTTTTGAGTAAAATATTAAAAATGGAAATTGTCCTGTTTGGCTCTGAGGTTACTTTTAAAAGTTGTAGATATATATATTTTTTTATATTTAATGTTTATTTTTTTACAAAGAAATTCTTTAAAGACGACGAAATGGTCGTCCCACACTCCCTCTGTTGATAGCTCAGAGGCGAAATCTTTTGTTTACTTTGATTTGTAAACTAATCAATAAGACTTTTTGGTTTATTGATTATTTTATTTTTTTTTTTTACCTTTGTCCATTTGTCGTTTGATTTCGAGTTGTGGAATTCGTTAAGCCGGAAATACTTATGGCATTAGTGAACAGCTAAAGCTCTGACTAAATCATTTAATTACCCTGAACAAAAAAGCTTTGGAATTTTTCACAAACGAGGGGGATTGGCTTGTATCTGCCTGGAAAGGGTATATATAGAGAAGGTTTCTGAGTTGAAAACTCATCATATTCATTTCATTCATTCACTCATTGATTGTTGAATTGCTGTCCTGACACAGTAACAAGATTTCACTTGCACCAGTGGACCTCACAGATTCTGCACGCCTCGTTGCGTACCATTAAACCTGGATGGACACTGTCGCCGTACCCTCCCTTCTTAAAGCACCGGTCTCCCCTGCTCACCAGACGCCCCTCCGCCTCAAGTTGCCCATCCCATTGTCAGTTCCATGGACACCTCCACCGACCACGAAGGATCTAACTTTGAAATTGTTCAATTTAGAAGAATTAAATGCAAACTTTCCAATACGGAAAATGACGGCTCAACTGAAGGCTCACAAACCCCCCCAACAAAAAACTGAAACAATCCCGCCAATCATTGTGGACGCTGTTAAAGATTGGCAAAGATTCCTCCAAAAAATCAACGGACTGTTATTCGAGGCCAGGTTTGTCGGAGACAAACTATATCTCATCACCGATCGTGCCGACTAGTTCAGACATCTTCAGACCTATTTAATCCAATCAAAGATGTCTTTTCACACCTTTTGTCTCCAGGCAGAACGAGAACTTAAGGTAACTATCAAAGGTCTTATGCACGACACACCTACAGACGACATCTCCGAGGCACTTGTTAGTGCAGAATTCCTTCCCACCGCAGTCTCACCCTCTTGAGACGGGGAGACGACGAGACAACTGACCGCATAAAATCAAACCCCTTTTTGATAAAGATTAAAAAAGTCGACAATTGGGCCGATATCTGGAACCTCCGCTCGCTCATGGAAGTCAGGCTGAAACGGGAGACTTCAGGCCGAAACGTGGTCTCCCGCAATACTGCACCCTCCCCTTCCACCTCCACCTTGTCACAGCCGGTTCCCCTGCCTCCACCTCCTCCTCCTTTACGGGACAGCTATGCCACTGCAACAAAACGCAACAGGTGCAGGCACCATAAACCTGAACTTCATCCGGCGTCTGAATCTGAATCAGACTTTGCGGACCGCTCCTCTCCTTCCAATATGCCCAAACGACCCACCCACAGACCGTCTTCCATCCCAACTGTCTGAGAGCCCACTCATGATGTCCCCGCACCTACCGTGGCCTATACCACCGTAACATCCCCACGTACTGAACAGACGGTGATCATCACCACTACACTCATTGCTTGGATCTCCACTATTATCCCAGCACTTCTAAACAGCCACTCATCATCCCCACAGCAACTGCTGTGCATTGTCCTGTCAAGCCTCCTGGAGCTACTCAACAATGGACAGTCCGTTGAAAATCATATCCTGGAACTGCAATGGTATCAGAGACCGGAAGGATACTGCACCATCTTGCAACAGACCTAGACGCTGACATCATACTCCTCTCTGAAACGCACCTACAGCCTCCACATAGATTCTCTCTCCCTGCGCACCACTGCTACAGGACAGATAGATCACCGTCTCCGTCCCCAAATGCCGCTCGTAACCCTGGAGGAGGCACTGCGGTCCTGGTACACCGCCGCTTAGTCAACAGGGTCATCATCATCCCCACTAACATCATCGAATCCACCACTGTTGCAGTATGTATTAATAACACTGAAGTTCGTACCTCTGCAGCATATCTCCCTCCTCGCTCTCCTTTCAGCGCACGTGACATGCATACGCTCCTTGACTTCATCGGTCCTGTCATCATTGGAGGTGACCTCAACTCCAAACATCCGACATGGCACAGTCGGATTACAAACCCCCGCGACAGAGCTCTCAGCAACTACCCAGACGAACGAGACGACTGCATTATCCTGGCTCCGCAAGAGCCACTTTTTTCCCGAACGACCCCAGGCATTTCCCGGATGTCATTGACGTGTGTGTCCTTAAGGATCTGCCTTTTGGTTCCGAGGTCTTGGCCATCAACGATCTGAGCTCCGACCATCTGCCTGTCTTCCTTACCTGCAGTGCTATAGTCCGTCTAAGTCAGCTAGGCAGTCCTTTCAGGCGTTGGGACAGAGAACTTGAAAAAATAGGGTGAAAGGGTATCAGGTAAATGCGAGTAGGAAAAAAGGATTAAGCACAGTGGGGGAGGATTTTTCTGTGGACTGAGATTAGAAGGGATCTAAATGACTCATTTCTGCCGTGCTGGCGTGGTCGTGCGGTCTCGGCGGCGGCCAGCCATGGCGACCAGTGTGCCAGTACCTGGGTTCGAATCCCGGCAGTGGCATGGCTGTTTCCCTTTCTTTCTTCTGTGTTTCGTCTGTTTCTGCGGGTATAGCGTGAGCTGCCTCCTATGGCGTACCCTGGGCAACGTTACGACGGATAAATGCTCACATTTCTCGCCCCTTGTTGAGGCCAAAAGATTAACTTCTAAGAGCCCAAGCGTTGGCAAAAAAAAAAAAAAAAAAAATGACTCATTTCTAGTTATATCGGAGAACACCAAACAAAAACAACTTGTGCAGACATAGATAAATTGTGTAATGAAGCTTTTTTTGGAGTTAGAAAGGAAAAACTGTTGGAAACCTGTCTGCGAAAAGTCGAAATTGAAAAAGAGTACTGGGAAAGTTCAGGAATTATAGAGGAAAGAGTTGAAGAATTAATTATTAATTTGGAAGAGGAATCGTCAAGTTCAGAAGAAAACTCCGACAACGATGGTATTGCTCCATTAGAATAAAAATAGCAACTAATTTCAAAGCAGAAGTATTTCCTGTTAAAAAAAAAGCCCTTTTCAGGGCTAAAAAATAATGAGAAAGAGTCATCAATTCATTTTTCTACATATTTATATAAATAAAATTCATATACATTTACAGAACTATAAAGTTAAAAAAAAAAAAAATAGATAGCATAAAAGCTAGTTTGTTTTTCTATTAAAACAATATTAACGTGCTGCTAATAATGCAATAATGCTATTGGTCTTCATTATTTGTTTATATTTTTTGTTTGTTTTATTTTATTACAATTTAATAGTCATTAAAAAAAAATATCAATTCATAAAAAAGAAAAAGTGATGAAACTACAACTAAAGTTACGAAGTGCATTTTTTTTAATGTTAGTCAATCCTATAATTTCACTTCCTTTTCTTTAGATATGGAGAGTATATATACAAACATTCAGATTTTGAAATCTTAAAAATATTGGATAAAGTATCATATGAACAACCTGAGATATTGTTAAAACAAAATATAAAATTACATAAAATTAATGGAATTGATTAAAGCGGTTACGGATAATGCATATTTTAAGCACAATAACAAAATTTTGAAACAAGTAAAAGGTTTTCCAATGGGGTGATTGTTATCAGGAACTTTATATAATATATAAAGTTATATAATGTTATATGAATCTTTTAATGTTAAGGTTAATTTTAATGTTATATGAATGTTAAACTGTTATATGAATCTTTTCATATAACATTTCTTTGTAAATTTGATTACTTATTTAAATATTTTTATTAATTAACCAAGTAAATAAATAAATAAATAAATAAATAAATAAATAAATAAATAAGATATTATTAGTTATATTGTTGTGGAATTAAAAAACAGTCTTATGTGATCCTTTTTTTAGTATTTTGGAGAATTCAGCTCTTGTGAAATAGTCATTTAGATCCCTTCTAATCCACAGAAAAATCCACCCTCACTGTGCTTAATCCTTTCTCCCTACTCGAACTTACCTTTCACCCCTATTTTTTCAAGTTCTCTGTCCCAACGCCTGAAAGGAACTCCCTAGCTGACTTAGACGGACTATACCCCGGCTTCCTAATCCCCTCCGGGCATCTAACTCAAGACAGACTGGGCTATGTTCCACAACATCCTGCAGGCCATGATTACCATCCCCACCCCCACCTCTACTGCTGCCCAACTTGACGACCAGGTTGCTACTACGTACTATGCTTACGGACGCCCTCACTGATACCACCTGCCCTGCCCTTACTATCCCTCGGAGACACTCCCTGCCCGAGGACATTGTCTTTCAAATCAGGAAGAAAAGACGTCTCCGAAGAGTATGGCAGCTGTCCAGGAATCCTGTCTCGAAAGCCCATTTCAACCGCCAATGCGAACTTGTGAAACACTTACTGACCGCACACAGTTCGGAGACCTGAGAGGAGTATCTTCAATCCCTTGACGTTGACGACGGCAGCACCTGGAAAGCTGCTCGTACCTCCGAGGCAAAAAAACCCTCCTCCCATCCCCTCCATGGGCAAAGAGGCCTGGTCTACTCCGCCGGTGACAAAGCCGAAGCATTCGCTGAATCCCTTGTTGACCAGTTCACCACCCACATATGGTGGGTATGCATGACGACGACCGATATGCATGACGACGACCACATCGACTTGCAAAACAAAAAAACATAAATTTTTTACGTGTACTGTAATATTCTACTTGCAAAAACAAAGCCATACACCTGATTAAGCAAAAAAACATTTCTACGAAAATATGGTTACAACTAGTTTCTCCACCGAGAGGTGGTATTCTCAAGTATTGAATACAACAGTGAGGGAAGATTATATAATGTTGAGTTGAGTGGTGGCTTCTGGGTATCTGGCATGATATCTGGTGACAGCTTGGAGAACTTCGTTGACCTCTAGCGGTGGGGATCAGGAACAGCGGGGGAACAGCCCAATTACAGAGCTTAATCCTTTTAACCCATGCTGGACATAGGCGCACTTCCCATATACAAAAAGCTACGAAATACTAATAACATGTAAATTAGGATTGAAATAAAGCATCTGTTGAACATACAACATTTGAATGAAGAAACTAAGCTGCCTATTACACACATATTGAAATTAAAATAACAATTAAATTAGCAGACAGGTAAAAATTACTGGTGAAGCAATGTATAAATTTACAATTAAATATTTTTAAAAAAATTAAAATTTTTAGATAACAAAATCTTTTAAAAATTTTAATTTTTTTATTTTTAAAAATAAAATTGTTATTGTTTTAAACAGTTAAAACCGGGATGGACAAGGAAAATTATATTTTTTTTCTCAATTTCCTTATTTCTTTATAATTAATGGATGAAAAATGAAGTAGCTAATGAGATGCAAAGATATATTAGCAAATAACAACTGAATGATATCAAATCGAACTAACATATTAAACTCTAAGCGCAAATTGACATAGGAAATAATGGATTTGTAATTACTAATTATGGCTAATTAAGAATTTTTTTTTTTTTTTTTTTTGACTAAGCCATAGGCTGCCATGGCTGGGACCGATAAATTCACATTGTAGGCTTCAGGTGTGGTCAGTATGAAATAGGTTTCCAGACATTTTCTTAAAAGTCATTCTGCGCTCGAGCTACGATACGTACCTCCTTTAGATTCAATCCGTGTGATTTGGAGGCGGCGTGTCTGTATGTGAGATACATATCATTCCTGCTTCGGTATGCCCTACGGTGATCGGCTACCCGATCAGCTATAGGTCTACTGGTCTCTCCAAAATACAGGCAGTCCTGGCGGATACAATGTATGGCATATACCACTCCTGAGTCCTGGGGTGGTTTTTTGGCTTTAAATACCTTGGGGATGGTATTAGTGGCTGGGGAAGTTATGTGTACCTGATGTGCTCTAAAAAATTTTCGGAGCAACGGGAAGGTTTGGGGGTTGTAGGGAATAGAAACATAGGACTTAGGTGAAACCTCTGTCGTCTCATCATTGTTATTGTTATAGATGCGTTGCAAAGTGTTCTTAAAATGCCGACCACATCGACTTCATTGAAACATTTTTGGAATCCTACCTCGAAGACAACCACAATGATGACGACACCCTCGACCCTGTCACCTCTGCTGAGGTCAGTAAACTTATCATGAGAGCCAAACGAAGGAGATCTCCCGGTCTTGATAGGATCAGCACCTTGGCTCTACAATCGTCTTCCTCTTCCCTTGTCATACTCCTCACGCAGCTCTATAATTCGACCGTTGCTCTAAAACACTTCCCTTCTCCCTGGAAAACTGCCAAAATTATTCTCATTCACAAACCGGTGAAATCACCGCTCTTCCCACAGAACTAGAGGCCCATCTCCCTCCTTCCCACCATCTCAAAAATTTTCGAAAGACTGATCCTCACCCACCTCAGCCCCCACCTTGATGACCACATCCTCCCAGAGCAGTTCGGTTTCCGTCCAGGACACTCCACCACTCTCCAGCTTCTCAGAGTTAATACCGCCATCTCCGATAACATCAACGCAAACAGGCCTACCGTCGCCGTTATGCTGGACGTCAGCAAGGCCTTTGATAAGGTCTGGTACTACGGAGCTGTACAAGCTTATCCGTACTGGAATCCCACGCAGTACCGTCAACCTACTCAAATCCTACCTGACAGGCAGAAGTTTCTGTACGAGCATCGACGGGTGCCTGTCGTCCATCCGTCCCGTAGAGGCTGGAATCTCCCAGGGCAGCATTCTCGGCCCCTCCCTGTACCTGATCTACACGAACGACCTTCCGACGTCCCCGGGTGTCACACTCTCCCTTTATGCCGACGACGCTATGATCCACTCTTCTTTTATCAGTCCATCAAAAGCAGCTACTTCTATCCAACAACAACTCCACACTTTGGAACCCTGGCTCAAAAAATGGTGTATTGAGATCAACACCGACAAATCGGAGGCCATTATCTTCAGAAAGTATAGGAAAATGCCGCGCACCCCTCCTCCTCCACTTTCACTTAATGGCCAACTGATCTCCTGGAAGAACCAGGTCAAATATCTGGGCGTTACTCTGGACGCAGGACTGACCTTCAGTGCTCACGTCAAGACAAAACTTGAAGCCAGATCCATACGTGGCCATCTCGCTTCTCTAATTGGCAGGTTGAGCCCACTTCCGCCACCTGTCAGAAGACTATTGTATATCACCATTGTTAGGAGCACCCTCATGTATGCAGCAGCGGTATGGTGGGCACTGGTCAGCCCCTCGAACAGGAAAAAGATGGAATCATTTCAATCGGCAACTCTCCGTATGGTTGCACGCCAGCCCTGGTACTACTGCAATAATGCCATCCGTAACGGACTCTGTCTTCCCCTCCTGGAAGCTTTCGCCAAATCTACGGCAGTAACAGTCTTCACCGCTCTGATCCGTTCCCCCCACGAGCACTTGCAGCTCCTCACCAGCAGAGATGATGAACCTCCAGCCATCAAACGTCCTCGACCCCACGCCATTCTTGATGACCCACCCTAATTGAACCCCCATCCTCCTTCTTCATTATAGTTGCTGCACTATCCACCCCCCACTCGCTAAGGCTTCTCCTATGAATTGCTTCCCCATTTCACTCCCGCTCTAAAATCGCCCACGACTTATACTCCCCATTCTGCACTAAATCCCCGCCTTTTTGCAAACCTAGCCCATTTTCTCTTCGAATGTTATTAATGAACTGTTTGCTACATCATCCTGCAGTCAGAGGGCCCTGCCCTGCACACTGCATCTTTATTGGGGACTCCAAACCCCTGCACTACAGGCGAGGCGAGGTTGAAAACTCTCTCGGCCAACGTATGGGGAACAAGAAGGACGTTGATACTATAAGCTCGCAAACGGTCCTTGACTAAACTGTTTGCGTGGAGGTGATGATTCCCCCCGAAGAATCCAGGAACGACCCTTAAAAATTCCCGGCATATGAATGTCTAAGCCATCACGCTGGCAGGAACAGATTAAATGCACGGATGCCAACGGGAATTAATGCCTGAATTCTAAACCAAGGTAAAAGACAAAGAAAGAGAAATAGACAAAGGGAAAGTATATTGTTTTCTGTAAATCATTGTAATAAGAAAGTTTTAACTTTTGAGTTTTAATGAAAGTTTTCTCTTATGATATCGTTATTCATGAAGTTGTTTCAAATTCTTTTCTAGTAAAATTTTATTTACTATCCATTTGCCCAACTTATCCTAGTATTTTATTTGACAGAAAGGCTTCGTGTTTCTATGAAACATGTCAAGAAGTTAAAGTAGATTTTAATTTTACTTGTATTGTGAAATCCAGGCACGCAACAATTATGTACTACGATGCTGAAACAATGAAAACTATTATTACCGCTACGTAAAATTTATGAAGCAATCCCAAACGAACGCAATGAATCATGGGCAGCGATTGCAGCGCTCTGTCTTTGCAGTGGTCGCTTTAATCGCTCGTAAGATTCAAAGAAATATGGCCTATAGAACAGTTATGAAAATCCTTATCTCACTTAGCATCATATCGCTGATTAATGGTAAGTTTCTAAGATCCTAAATTAAGTCCGTTTGTGGAGTTATTTCTTCAATATTGTCTAAATTCATTGGTCTTTTAAGGGGAGACGGAATTCAGTGTGTAAGTTCAAATCGTTCTATAAGTGTTACAAAATACAACAAAAAAATCTGACAATTTAAAATATGACAGTTTAAATATGAATGAATCATATTCTGCTATTTCTTGATTTGTAAATTATAAATGAATTAATTAAATTTAAGCTCAAATTAGGCTAATTTTTCAAAAGAATGTTCTACTAAATTAATTTATCTTAAAAAAACTCCCATTTCAGTTTCTATCAATAAATAAAGTAATAATTTATTCCGTGAATTTGACATTTCCATTACTTTTCACAATAGCGGAATTTTAAAAAATAAAAACCATAAATCAACAACTATCAAATTTATGGTTTTTATTTCTTTTAAAATTCAACTATTGGGAAGTACGCCCATACCACACAGACGTTTTAATGATACAGATTATCAAATTATTATTGTGATATGATTGTTTTAAAGTGTGCTGTAATTTTTTTTGTGTGTACGATACTATTTAATATCCTTTTCAGTTGATGGAATAATCACAAAAATTTTCAAAACACGAAAATGTAAAATTTTTATCTGAAAAAAAAAAAAAAAAAAAAAACCCGAAACAAAAGCAAATGATATTTTTTTTTTTCATTAAGTCAACAATTCTGTAAATCTTGATCTTTATTGAAAGACTAATAAAATTTTCAGCTTTTTTCTTTATATTTAAGTCAATAAAAATTTAATGGACTATACAATGAAAACTAATCTACATTGGATTTTCCAATTAATGATTTCTAATTAGGTTACAGATCTAATTATAAACGTAGGTACGTTATTTAGATTAAAAAGCCTCGTTGTTTTGCTAATGCGCTCGATTAAAGGTCACATAGAATGATTCTTTCCTGGTTTTTTTTTAATTAATAAAGACCTATTTTAGAAAAAGTTGATTTGAATGAAATAATATTGTTGCACAATGTTTACAAGTTATTTTAAACAACATTCCTTTACAAAATTATAACCATTTTTATCATTTTCAGTACTAACATAAGTTTTGCATTATTTTCTTACTTTTGATTATAAAACTACTTCAGTGAGCTAAAGTTTAGAAACTTACAGAACTCTACTACATGAAAAGAAACTATTCCTTAATTACTATTTACGAAAGAAGACTCTTCTGAACAAAGTGTTATTGATGAAATAATAAATAACGTCTTTCAAAACATAGAGAATTTTTATTTGACTGATGACAAAGAGGTTTCCAATGAAATCAACAAATCTTCGAATGATCAAAAAAATTAAAAAAAAAGATAGATATATAATAAATTTTGCATTAATATATAAGCTACTTTGTTAACAGTAGGAATTAAACTAAATTATCTTTTTTTGAAATTATTGAAGTTGTAGTTTTTGAAATTATTGAAGTTTTAAGAGATATACAATCTGCTGATTAATGATCATTCGGTAAAAGTTCATTTTTTGTTTTTCCCCTTTTCTATTTTGTAATTTACCTTTATCAGGATTTTACAGAAGTAATACTGTGTTTATTCTTTTATCTAATATTTGCGTCGCTAACCGTTACTCATGGTTTACCGTCTGCAAGACAACCATGGTTCCTCCCCTGCCTTTTGTCAGAGGGATGCCCAACTTTCTTTCCGAAGGATTAAAGACGAGCTTGCGCGAAATTCCATTCCGGTCAATTAGTGATCGTAGGAGCCTTACTTCGTATACTAACTATTCTTTGTTGGAGATAAAGGGCGTAATGTTTTAACCAGTAACCTACATTTATTACAGTTTTCACTTAACTTAATAACAAAATTAGCTGAGGTGCTTCACAAGAGAAATCATAAAAAAGCTGCAAATTGTGATAAGAATAACCCCATTGGTGAGAGTATGATTTATTGTGTTATACAATGAAAATAAGAAGTGGAGGCATCGCCCAAAGTGACTTATAATCCAAGATGGCGGCTATGTTGCAAAATGGCTACCCTTGTTTTGATTTTGCTACACCTTTTTTGATACACATCACGAAAAGGAGTGTTTATATCGATTCATATGTTTTTCAGGTCAAGGATTTCATTTTTCATGTTGGCTAAAGAGGCTAAATTTGAATATAGATGCTTTGTTGTAGAATATGGTTCGCACAAAAGGTTACACACAAAATATATATACTTTTAATATACCCGTAAGCACACCAAAAATGTATTAGATGTAAACGTATTAAATGTAAATGTATTTACACAGAATGTTAATCATATATCTTAATTATTAACAACAAGAAAGTGCACTTTAAATATCTAAGTTCTGCTGAATATTTATATCGACACCACTTCATTTTTCGCATTCGTTCTTGCATTTTCACACGATAAACCAGAATTTCCACAGCTACACTTGTTCTTGCAGATTTTGCACATACATTTGATAAGCTCGTTGCAGGAATCAGAAATTTCTGGTAACTCCGATCATTTCAGCTGCCACGATTCATCATGCAACCACTATCCCCAATCGTTTGGAAATGGTACACATATTGCGCATTTGTTTGCTTGTCCCCAAATGTGTCCAGCTTAGAAAGCACTACGTAATACTTGTTGCTGTAATGCACCCTTTGTCGGTGGCAGACTTTCAAGTGGACGATTTTTGGACATGAACAACTTTTGTCTTGCATCATTAACACTTACATTGTCACTAGTTGAACAGTACAGTATTACTTCGTATTTTTTAGTAATGTCTAAATTTTCAGTTGGAATTGAATTTTGTGGTTCTGAGATAAACGAAAATGCAGTAGTAGCTTCTTTGAAGAGCATCCATGTCTTCCAAGTTGATTTTTTGTGCTTTCCTGTGAAATGCTACGAATGCTGTCACAGCCTGTGAAGGCATGAAATCCTAGTAAAGGAATAGCCTTTTTCCCTTCCAATAACTTCAGCTATAGCATGAATAAATCTGTAATTCCTTCCTGTTCCAAAAACAATGGAAAGTTTATCGAGACCCGCTGTTGACAAGATAAAGAAGTAAGCAATTCCTAAAACAAAGAGATCGGTTTCTACACTGCATATAAAAATATTCCTGAAGCCGTTTTCAACCATGTATTGGAGATGGAGTGTTATTCTTAAAGTCCGCTTCTTCATGATCAGGACAAGTAACACAAATGAGGGAAGTTTGTGCATTAACATTTCCTTTGACGTCTTCACCTGACGTTGTTACAACCTATAAGTGTCTGATGGTATTTATAGCTAAGGTTCCAAGTAGACTGAAGAGCTTTTCTTAGTTATTTGAATTTCTCAAAAAGCCTTGGCAATTTTTAGGCAAAGTTATATGTGAAAGCACTTGTCTTCTGGTTCCTGCTCCCTCTTCTCTCTAGTTTGACCTTTAATACTTGGTGTAACTTATCTATCCCAAATGTAAACACCCAAAAGCTTCAATGTCTTCACAACTCTGAGGGTGAAATGTGTTCATATAATAATCAACAAATGTCTTTGAAGTTTGTGGCTTTAAAACGTTAGTAAGAACTGCACGATCATAAATTACTGCAAGACAGGTTCATGGAAAGGCATAGTCATTCGTGTTTACAGTATCTTCTAAAATGTGTGCTAGATCAGCTTTATTGCCTAATTGAAATTTACCATTACTGGAAAGTGCAGATGGATATGGCTGATTTTCATGTTTGAAAAAATTCTTCATATCTAACTGACGATTCGATGTAACTATTAAGAGTCTGGAAAACAGCTGGACGTCTGCTTTTAAAATCTTGAGGGTATTATTTTTCTTGCTATAGCTCATCTCAGGAATACTCAACAGGGGAACGTTGTTCTTTTACAAAGTTTGAAATATTGTTGAAGATTTTTTTACTAATCGTTCCTCAATGAAATTGTGGAATAGCTCAATACCAGTTGACTCTGCTGAATAAACTGTTCCATTAACTTGCTTGTGTACAATAATCCTGCTGTCGATGATAATAAGGTCTTCATCATTTTCTAAAAATGGGTTTCCTAACTCTTGTGATCTGTGTAAAGTACTAGAACCTTAGCAACATGTTTGACTTGAAATGAGTGGGTACTGCTCATGATGGAGTCGATTTTTTTCTTCAGGTTTTAGCTGAATGCCACTCTCAAACTCTTGTACTAATTTCTGGTCAGAAACCTTCCAAGTGCCAATGGATCCTGTGTCAATCCTACTGCACCGCTATCACCTTTAACTACTGCTTTGTTTTGTTCATGTGCTTGTTCATGTGTTTTGTTCATGTGCTACACTGATTCCTGACAAGATTCTATTTGATTTTCTTATAACAAACTGTTCAGAAATGAATCAACTATGTATGTCTGATAGTTCAATCTCTGCATCATAAAGGTCTTTCAGATGGATTGATAGCCAACGTGCATAATAACGATAGTCAAGCAAAAAAAAAATCAACGCATCATTTCTTTCAAACACTCACGAAATAAAATGAAGTTTCCTTCTCTGATTGAGCGAACAAAGAGAAGCAAGAGGATTTCCATATTAAGACAAGTCTGCCAATATTTGAACATGAAACTTTCTTCAGCTCGTTTTTCACACCACGTCTGAAATTCAAGCTCGGAATCTGCTTCTTGGTAAGCATCATGCAACAAGTGGTATAGTGCTGCAGCAGTTACTTGATGAATTTTTCTG
>JAFIDM010126929.1:43951-65289 GCA_023159025.1 Thereuonema tuberculata | reverse complement strand
TCAAAAATACAAAAAACGAAACTAACTCGAACTCTATTAGTGAACAGATTAGGATACTTTCAAAAGTTGTACGATTCTTCCTTGTGATTTAACTTAAATGTTAATAAGATTTTGATCTTCACCCAATCTCTCCAAAACCTCCGATTTGATGAATGCTTAGTTTCCAATAGATCTTCAGTCAGTAATATTTCAGTGCTAATAATTAGTTACCCTAAATTAATTGGTGAATTCTTAAATCTTGATGATTTCATAAACAAAGTCCTGCTTTAATGCATAATTACCTTGATTCTAAACGATTGAGTATTCTCCAATTTTATACTAGGCAATATAATTTTGTGCTGAAGCGTAAATTTAAGGGGAGACCCGTAATAATAATAAAACAAAAAAATATAATAATAATAAAAAAGAAGTACATTAATTAAGAAAATAACATCAATGATAGTGAAATAAGTGAATTTAATAAGTTACGTTGTTAATTTTTTTAAAAATTATAATAGAAATTTTATAATTTATATTATATGATTTTTGTTAGAAAATAACATTTTATAACTTATTTTTATTAATAATATTTTATAATAAGAATAGTATAAAAACAGTTTATTCAAATCTATTACTTTTTTTTTATAAAAAGTCGAAATTAAATTATTACTTATTGTTTTAATAATAAATATTTCATATCTTTTATTATCATTGATATTAGTTTAGTCACTATTTTTGTTTTTTTCTTTTTCTATTTCTTATTTGTTTATAAGCCACTTTTTTTAATTGTTTCCTCTATCGTTACTTTACGTAATTTGATTATGTTGTAATATCTTTATTCTAATATCTTATCAGTAATTTCTCTTCATGAAAGACTTGTGCAAATAGAAGGCAATTTCTTAATGCAGAAAATGATGTAATAATGATGATAATAAAAGTTCAGTAATAAACTTTAATAATATTAAATATTATTATTTAAAGTAATAATACAAGATTTTATATAGAACTAGTCAGAATAAAAATGAACTGGTTAAAAAGCAGATAACTTACTATAAAATAAGTTTTCAGATGTAGAAGTCCGGGTAGAACTTAATAATTTGCCTTTAGATGATCGACAATCAGTTAAAATAAAGTAATGACTTCAAACAGGGCCACATTTAGGCCAGTTGCTGCTCGAACCACAGCTAACTTAAGCACGTGTATTCAGTTATATGTACTTAACCAGTTTTCATGTCCTTTGCTGAGATAACTTTTTCTTGGCGTCCTCTACAGGAGCATTCTTTACATTGTAATCTCCATCACGGAATTTTGGAATCAACTTTGGATTGTCCTTTAGCTTACTTACATGGTCTTCACCGAAAACATTACATTTGTTCCCCTTTGCTTCAGCTGCTGATAAGCGTCGTAAGGACTCACAAAGCATTTGTCGAATATACAATGTCTCCATATCTTGATTGAACTCAAAAAACAGAATAAGAAACAATCTCATGACCAGGCGATACCAAATGCAGTAAGTGTGATCCTTCAAACGACATAACTACACACCTAAAGCACGCTTTAATTACTTCCCTAGTAGTGGTGATACTTGCAGCTCAACCGATATTTTAGGGTTTCCATCCTAATATAATCGAACCCATTAATATGGGACAAAGGAATGAAAGAAAATAAAACAATTCTTGTTGTACATCAAACAGTGTATTAAACAAGAAGGCGGAGGGGGGGGGGGGAAATAAAGATTCATAGCGTTAAAAGACGAAATAATCAACACCTCCATGGTTCTGATTACTTATATTCATAGCGTTAAAAGAGGAAATAATAAACAACTCCATGGTTGTGATTACTTATAACTGGATCCCCGATGAAATGAAAATTCCTTCTGCTGAAAAGATTATAATAAAAATAAAAAGAAAAAACACACTATCTTTTTAATGATAATTACTCCATAATAATTATCAAAGATAATTAGTTCATAATAAATTAAAAAGAAAAACACTTTTGAGTAATTATTATAGAAAAGAAAAAAATCTAAATTGCTGATTTCCTCATTATCTGAAATTATGAAAGACGAAAAAATTGTTGTAATTTCATTTGAACTTCCCAACATTCAGTAGTCATTGGGGAGCATTAAGTATAATCAATGTTTCCTTCCTGTTAATTGGTTTCGTTGCGAAATATTGTTTCAGTGTTAGTAGTCGAAATGTGATTGCAGTGTAAGTATTATTCTTTTAGTTTATTAGATAGTTACTTTTCCTTTCGACTTTTACTGTCCGTCTGTCTTTATTTTATTCTTTAAAAATATATATTATGACAAAACGGAATATAAGGAGTTATTTCTTATTTATTTATTATTACAAACCAATCTGTATTGTAATGTCGTGAAGAAACGGCGATGTTTTATTTAAATATTTAATTATCCTTTTCTTTTTCTGTGAACTTGTAAAAAGTTTTTATGAGGAAAAATTCAATTTTTTGTTTTTAATATAGAAATGACACCTGTTTCTTCTAATCTCTTTGTGTAATGTAAAGATATTTGTTTATAAAATAACATTAAAAACTATAAAATAGGTTTTAACAAGAACACTATTTAATGTGAAATGTCTGGAGATTACATCTCTGGGATCACTATGGTAACACACCAGTGTGCGCAACAAGAATAATCATAATAGTCTAACACGTCTTGATGACGTCACAACTTTTTTAAAAAAACAAAGTAGTTCGGTGGGTGGACAATCCTACCTGACCTTGTCACAATTACTGGCTTGGAAACAGGTGTGCTCACTTTGAGACGTGACGGGAGTAGGTGTGATATCTGAAGGAGGATCAGTCTTTGTATAATTAGCCGTCTTTACAGTGCTTGGCGTTTCAACTACACTAGAAGTAGTTGGAATTGGTGACTCTGATGTCTCTGATGAATCTGGTAAAGCTGGCGACATATTTGATGGCAGCTGATGAGGAATATTAGCAGAGGTATGGTGTAAGTCCTTTTGATTCCTCTGCAGGATAGAACCGCTGTCGGTAGTCACAACAACTGATCTAGGTCTTTCATGCATTGAAGTTACAGTTCCTCCTTGCAAATCTCGATTACTTTGCTTCACTCTAATCTTGTCATCTGATTTAAAATTTTGTTTATCACGTCTATTGCGATCTTTCTGCTTAGTACGAATTCTTCTCAGTCTTAATGAAGTTACTGCATGGGACATCAGGTGTTGCTCTTATTAATGACAATAGAGTTCTGATTGGTCTTCCAAACATGCACAGCAGATGAATTAAGTTCATACGAGGTGTATTTCTTAAATTTAAAAGTGCTAATATAATGTCAGAATTATCTTTATGGCACTTACGAAATAAATTTTTAGCAGTCTGTACAAAGCGTTCTGCAAATCCATTGGATTTAGGGTGTCCATGACTTGAAGTGACATGTTTAAAGTCCCATTCTTTAAACACTGACGATGTGAATTGAGGTCCATTATCTGACATAACTTCTTCTGTTATGTCAGATAATGGACCTCAAATGGGTTTCCAAGTAAAGAGAACCACTTTTTACATTGTTGCCCCACTGATTCAGAGTTGGTATGTTGAAGCTGCACAAAATCGGAAAATCCTATATAGCTATCGATTATGATCAGGTAATTCTTCCCTTTGAACTCAAACAAGTTAGTGACAACAATCTCTCAAGGAATTTCAGGAATTCGACGGAGTAGAATTCTTTTTGTGTACGAACTCATTTGTGTACGAACTCAGTAGTGACTCTCGTCATGTTGTTTCAAAAAACTGCTTCTCTAGCTCGTTGTACACAACTTTGTTATCCTAAGTGTCCTTGATGTATTATCTTTAAATATTTATTGTGCACACTTTTAGGTACTAGAGGTCGATCCACCTTTAACAAGCATGTCACCATGATTACTTAATTCTGTAATTCCAATACTTTTGTAAGTGATCTGGCAAACATTTGCTGTTTGTACGCCACCCTTTATGAATCATTTGTTTCAAATCATTCAGTTCTGATTCAGCTAACGTAGCTTCACGTAATTCTTTTAATGCTCCAGTAGACATTGGCAAGACTAGATTAAAAGCTAAATCGTAGTCTTCTAACTCTTTGCAACATGTATCAACACAATCTCGACTAGTGATCAGGTGTATTTGCTTCCCGGATTTATACACAACTTTCGGAGAATAATGAAATACATCAAACATTGCAGACATCAGCATCTTTTTGCCTGTAGCTTCTAGAGGCTTATGATCTGTTTCCACTGTAAGTTGTTTTCCATAAACATACTCATGAAAACGTTTGCAGCCAAAACGAATTGTTAGTGCTTCTTTTTCGATTTGCTGGTAATTTAATTGTGTTTTATTAAGAGAGTGTGTAGCATATGCAATAGGTCTGTCATTCGGAAGAAGAACTTCGCCAATGGCTGTTGAACTCACATCTACTAATAAAGTGACAGAAGAATTTACATCATAAAAAAATAATACCGGTGCTGACTTCAGAAGTTTCTTGATTGAACAACAGCATCGTTGTGCTCTTCAGTCCAATGCCACTCTGTATCTTTCAATAGTAATTTTCTCACAGAAGCAGTCAATTCCGAATGGTTTGGAATAAATTTTGCTAAATAATTTACTATTACTAACAGAAGTTGCAATGACTTTACATCTTTTGGAGTTTTAAGTTTATCAATGGCATTAACCTTATCTTCATCAATTTCTATACCATTAGGCATGAAGAGGTATCCTAGAAATTTAATACTTTGTACATAAAACACACACTTATCATGATTAGGTCGAACTCCAGCATTGAAAAGCTTCTTCACACTTTGCACCGTAAGTTTCTTTATCTCCTTCTAAAGTATCTTCAAAAACAAAAAGTGATAAGTCATCTTATCTAAGAGGGCATAATAGTTGCATTAATACTGCAAGCTGATTTACTGCTTATAACGTCACATTGGGCACCAGTATCTAGTTTCATCCTAACTCTTAAGCCTTTTCCAAAATATACAGTTTCATATAAACCATCAGGAGTTTCTTTGTTATTCACCTGATCAATGTACAAATGTTTCTCAACGACAATTTCCTCAGCCGTCATTCTATTTGTCTTCGCTCAACAAGACTCAAAATGAACTTTGAGTTTACATTTATTGTCATGTCTTATTAAAAGCTGTACAATGCCCTGCTTTATGCTTGGTTCCACATCTTCGACAGTTAACGTTTCTCTCACTGTTTAATTTTTCTTTCTCTGACTTAGTAGCCTTTTTTTAGAAAGTTTATTTACAAGATGTGCATGACTATCTGTACTTTTCATAGCAGTAACCTGTCGGCTGGCAGCTTCACAGTTACGACAGATTAAAATTTCTCTAGTCAGATCTAATTTAGGTTTCGCTAATAATTTTTCTCGGACTAAATCACTAAAAACTCCACCAACGATTTTATCGCGTAGCATTCTGTTCTCCAATGTACCATAATTACATTATTTAACTAATATTTGAGTTTTAGTCAAGAATTTATCAAAAGTTTCACTTTCATTTTGTTTTAGCTGATAATGGAATAACTACAAAGAATAGGACTCATTTTGTTTCGGAGCAAATTTTTCCTCAAATTTATTCTTAATCACCTGTACGTTTAGTTTATCATCTTCTGATAACTCAAAAGTATTGTATATTGCCATTGCTTCCGACCCTATAATTGCAAGAAATGATGCTATCTGCTTATGTGGCGAGCGAAGATCTAAATTTACTGCTGTTGCCCAAAATTCGAATTGTTGTATCCACAATTTCCATGCTTTAACTATGCTTTCCGATGATATTTCCAACGTCGACGGCGGACGTAAACCCGACACAACAGAATCTTGCATCGTGGAGGTTAGGCTTTAACGAACTCTTGCTTCTCAGTTGAAGTTTTAATTCAGACTTATTCCTCAAAACAAGCATTCACTTCTGACACCATGTAATGTCTTTGTGTATTGTAAAGACATTTATATTTTAGAATAACAATAAACACTATAATATAAGAAACAAAAAAAATTTAACAAAAAATCCTTATTTACTTAGGTGCATTACAAATTTTTTTTGTTTTGTTAATACTTGCAATGCATGTCAAGCTTTGTTTTTACTATAATATAAGTTTTAACAAGAACACTATTTAATGTGACATGTCTGGAGATTGCATCTCTAGTATCACTATGGTAATACACGAGTGTACGCAACAATAACAACAAAAGTAATATAACACGTCTTGATGTCGTTACATCTCACACTAGAGAGTAGTCACTTTTTTAATTAAAAAAGACACCACAGCTGGGTATTTCTCACTGCTAAATTTGTGTACGAAAGACCGTAACATCATTTTCCAAATACGGCAATTTTAATCAGATTGATCACAGATTCACTGAATCAAAAGCTTGTAATACGTGATTCTTGCACCAGAGAAAGTCGAGAGAATTGTAATAAATTGAGCTGTTTGCTTAGGAGACACAACAGATCAACACTCACACAGGATATCACATCATTCGACCATACAGGACAATGCAGAAACCATGCTTCCGAAAGAGTTTTTCAGTGTTAAAGAAAGTTAGCATTAAAAAACGCAAGGGCAATTGTGGAATGGATAGCCCTTTTATCTCTTTATCAGGCAGCGAGCAAGTGATTTACCAACAGCACAGTCGCTAAGTATCATTGGTTACGCTTGTATTAGCTTACCACAACTTTAGCCAGCTGGTGAACAATGTAGCTTTTCAAACCAACTAGACTAAACTAAACAAGTGTTAAGTCTAGGAAATGGAGACTGCCTAAAAGCAGCAGCAGTAGATAGGATATAAATACCCGACCTAACGACAGAAGTGAAATAGAATTTAGTCGTCGCTAGGATATTATATTATTCTCGAAACAGAAATGCAACCAGGAATCGTCTTGAATTGCTTGAATTCTCGACATGCCCAACTGTAGACTAGGATTCAGACAGCGTACGAACTTAGCGCAGTGCAAGAGGCGCTTTTTTGACCAACGGAAAATAGCAAACGTTATCCATCGAAACTCCACATTAGCAGGAGGAACAGGAAAAAGCCAACTCTAACTCATTTCCATTTACTATTATTATTGTGAGAGAATATTTTAAATTAGTGTCTTTTCACAGGTGCAATCTATTCAGGTTACTAAGTTTACCAAATTCACCTTACAGTCATGACTAGATGATAAAACAGATCAACCAGTTGATTAATTAAGATATTATCAGTTAAACTGATTTCATTTTATTCTAATGACAAACAAAGATTATGTAAGATTAGGAATTTGTTTTATCTGTGTGCTAAATATTACTATTGCAACAAAGAAGTGAAAAGAAGCTCAGGTTATTGTATACCAGACTATGATGACACTTTGTTTCCTTCTGTGA
Organism: Thereuonema tuberculata; assembly: GCA_023159025.1. NCBI lineage: Eukaryota > Metazoa > Arthropoda > Chilopoda > Scutigeromorpha > Scutigeridae > Thereuonema > Thereuonema tuberculata. The sequence continues at coordinate 57,930 of JAFIDM010126929.1, read as the reverse complement.
ATTCATGGGATTCCATCTTCCGCACTTTTCAAGTTCTTCCAGGCTGCGTAAAATTGTTGTGTGGGAGACCCCTGTTCTCAACCATCTCCTGTGATCTTTAATGTGGGTCAGATTTGATCAGTTGTTTCGCTGAGATTACTTTTTCTTGGCGTCCTGTAAAGGAGCATTCTTTACGTTGTAATCTCCATCACGGAATTTTGGAATCAACGTTGGATTGTCCTTTAGCTTATTTACATGGTCTTCACCGACATTTATATGTTCCCCTTTCCTTCAGCTGCTGATAAGCCTCGTAAGAATTCACAAAGCATTTGTCGAATATCCAATGTCTCCATATTTTGATTCAACAGAATAAGAAAGAACCTTACGACCAGACAATACCAAATGCAGTAGATGTGAGGCTTCAACCGACATAACAACACACTTAAAGCATGCTTTAATTAGTTCCCTAGAAGTGGTGATACTTGCTTTTCAACCGACATTTTATTAGATAATATAAACCTAATATAATCGAACCTCTTAATATGGGTCAACGGAATGAGAGGAAAAAAAAAATAATTCTTGTTGTACATTGAACAGTGTATTAATCAAGATGGCGGTTGGGGGGGGGGTAAAGATTCAGAGCGTTTGAAGAGGAAATAATAAACACCTCCATGGTTCTGTTTACTAATACCTGGATCCACGATGAAATAAAAATTATTTTTGCTGACAGATCATAATAAATTAAAAAGAAAAAAAAACTATCTTTTTAATGATAATTACTTCATACTAATGATTAATGATAATTACTCCATAATAAATTAAAAAGAGAAAACACTAAATAATTATCATTATCGAAAAGAAAAAAATCTAAATGATTGCTAACTTATGAAACACGAAAAAATTGTCGTAATGTAATTTGAACTTCCCAACATTTCTAGTCATTGGGCAGCATTAAGTATAATCAATGTTTCCTTACTATTAGTTGGCTTCGTTGCGAAATATTGTTTCAGTGTTAGTAGTCGAAATATGATTGCAGTGTAAGTAATATTCCTTTAGTTTATTAGATAGTTACTATCCATTTGACTTTTACTGCCGACTACCTTTTTAATTTGACTTTATTTCTTTAAAAATATATATTATGACAAAACGGAATAAAAGCACTTATTCCTTATTTATTTATTATTACAAACCAATCTGTATTGCAATTTCGTAAAGAAACAGCGATGTTTTATTTAAATAATTAATCATCCTTTTCTTTTTCAGTAAACTTGTAAAAAGCTTTTATGAGAAAAAATTCAACTTTTTATTTTTAATTAAGGAAGGACACCTGTTTCTCATACCTGGAGATGAGTCACTTTTTAATTAAAAAAGACACCTGTTTTCCACACCTTGGGATTTCTCACTGCTAAATTTGCATACGAAAGACTGTAACATCATTTTTCATATAAGGTGATTTTCATCAGATGGATTGACTGAATCAAAAACTTGTATCCATATGATTTTCCAAATTGCAACATGCGAGGTGACAAGAACCTCAGGTTATTGTATATCCAATTACGGTGATGCCTTATGGAGTTCATGGGCTTCCATCTTCCACATTTTTCAAGTTCTTCTAGCAGGTGTAAAATTGTTGTGTGGAGACCCATAGCTTCTCAACCATCTCCTGTGAACTTTAATATGAATCAGACTTGATCAGTTCTTTCATGTCCTCTGCTGAGATCACTTTTTCGTGGCATATGGTTTCAGTGTTAAACAAAGTTAGCATTAAAAAAACGCATGGGCACTTGTGTAATGGATAGCCCTTTTAACTCTCTATGCGGCAGTGAGCAAGTGATTTACCAACAGTACAGTCGCTAAGTATCAATGGTTTCGCTTATATTAGTTTGCCAGAACTTTAGCCAGCTAGTGAACAATGTAGCTTTTCAAACCAACTGGACTAAACTAAACAAGTGTTAAGTCTGGGAATGGAGACCGCCTAAAAATACCAGCAGTAGATAGGTTAGAGCCACTGGAACCAACAACAGGAGTGAAATAGGGTTTACTCATCGCTAGGATTTTACATTTTTCTCGGAACAGAAGTGCAACCAGTGCTCGAGGAATTCAGGACGAATTCTCGACATTCCCAACTCTTGACTTGGATACTGACAGCATACGAACTTAGCGCATTGCAAGAGGCTCTTTTTGATCAACGAAAAATAGCGAACGCTATACATCGAAACTCCCCAATAGCAGGAGGAACAGGGAAAAGCCAACTCTGGCTTATTTCCATTTACTATTATTATTGTGAGAGAACATTTTAAATTAGTATCTTATCACAGGTGTAATCTATTCAGGCTATTAAGTTTACAAAATTCATCTTGCAGTCATCATTAGGTGGTAAAACAGATCAACCACTTGATTTAATTTTGTTCTAACGACAAACAAAGATTGTGTAAGATTAGGAATTTGTTATATCTGTGTACCAAACATTATTATTGGAACATACGAGCGACAAGAAGCTGAGGTTATTGTGTACCCGACTATGGTGACAACGCAGGAGGTGTGATGGAATAAATGTTTAGTTGTTTCAAAAAAAAAAGGCTTAGTGTGTTGTGCGTTATTTGGCCCATACAGCGCAGGTTCTCGCCGACCCCTACACCCGGAGGTTATTGAGGAAGCTGGACAACCCTGACGTCTTGGATTCGCCTGGATAAAAAATTCGTTAAGTTTCGCACTCGACGGGCGCCCATCTTAGGGAAACAGAGGTTTTCGGAAGGTTACACAGACGGACCGTCACGCCACAATATTTTTTTTTCTATAAAACAACTAAGAAGACACACAAAACTAAAATTTAAAATTTAAAAAGTATTATACTTAAAACATTTGTATATTTACTTATTTCTTTGGTATTTTTTCTTATTAAAATAAACTAGGCCATTACCCGTGTGCAGATTGATTGATATAGATATTGAAGAAGAGATATGTTGAGATGCATGTTTGTTGATACAGATGATAAATCATAGCTTGTATACGAAATTCTTGGCGACGAATTGATTGTGACTATTCTTTAGAGTGAAGATAACCAAATTCTGATGACTTGTGACTCAAAGACATAAAGTTGTGCGTGAGTGAAGACAACGTTCTCCAAATAGATGGCAACTTTATTTAGAGTCTGTCCTTGAGCTTTATTGATAAACATCGCATAAGAAGGCCTGATCGGAAATTGAAAGTGAATGGAAGAAGATTATCGCTTGGTTCCATAGACATCCTATAGAAGAAAACAAAATCTCCTTTTTGAGTTCTGTTATAATCTCGGCTTCTATGAGATAATTATCGATTGAACGGCATTTAAGTTGAGTTCCGTTTCAGTGTCCAAACTTGGGATTGATGTTTCGCAAGAATATTATTGGAAATACAATCTTTAATGACAAACGATGTTGAGGAATACCGCTGAGACTAAATGCATTCAGATACTCAGGCGGATAGAGATGTTCGTGTGGTGGATTATCAGAAGTGTCAATTTTATTCGCACTTAAATACTCTCTAGTTTCTCTTTGTATTCTTAGACTTATCATTCGATTGATGTTATCGACACTCATTGGAGTTAGAATTGTCCATTCATTGATTTCAGGTAAGATATTTTCTATGAACTCGTTGAATTGCTCTATTTTGCTGGAAAGATTATCAGACATTGTTATCATTCCTTCTTTATGTGGTTCTCGATTGCCTCTGATTCTGAGCAGATATTCGGTAAAATTTCTTTGATTCTGGTCATCTTTGTTGATGAGCCGCATATTTATCGTGAGTTTCTTGACTTTGATGTGATTCTTCGTTTTTGAGTTACAAATAGTGATTTTTCACTAATCTACCTAACAGAAATAGTGCTTCTTTCTTTCTTGACTCTTTTTTTTTATTCCAATTGATACTTTTCAGTGGTTTTTGAGTTACAATAGTGATTTTTCAGTATTCTACCAAATAGAAATACTGCTTCTTTCTTTTTGACTCTTTTTTTTATTCCAATTCAGTGGTTTTTGAGTTACAAATAGTGATTTTTCAGTATTCTATCTAATGAAATATTGTTTCTTTCTTTCTTCACTCTTTTTTTATTCCAATTGATACTTTTCAGTGGTTTTTGAGTTACAATAGGGATTTTTCAGTATTCAAGCTAATAGAAATATTGTTTCCTTCTTTCTTGACTCTCTTTGTTTGTTCTAATTGATACTTTTTAGTGGTTTTGAGTTACAGATATTGATGGTTTTTTAGTTACAAATAGTGATTTCTCAGTATTCTATCTAAGGAAATACTGCTTCTTTCTTTCTTGACTCTTTTTTTTATTCCAATTGATACTTTTCAGTTGTTTTTTAAGTAACAATAGTGGTTTTTCAGTATTCTACCAGTAGAAATACTGCTCCTTTCTTTTTTTGACTCTTTTTTATTATAATTGATACTTTTCAGTGGCTTTTTAATTACAAATATTGATGTTTTTGAGTTACACATAGTGATTTTTCAGTATTCTACGTTATAGAAATAGTGCTTCTTTTTTTCTTGACTCTCTTTTCTTTATTCCAACATCTCTCATGTATAAGCGCTTGTTTTCAATATCACATAGAATTTGGTTAAGTAAGAAAATTTAAAATATTGCAATGTTTCGGCAATTATAGTTCTAATTGTCATTTTTGAATTACAAATAAACAGACGGTTGGGAAATAAATAAATAATAAGATTCATAAAAAAGGGTTGAGGGAAGGGAAAGGACAGATAAGTAAAAAAAACAATATGAAGAGAGTTGTAGTCCCAATGGTCTAATGGCTAAGACGTCTGACTTTGGATCAGAAGGTTGCAGGGTCGATTGCTGTCGTGGTTGTTTGATTTTAAAAATTATTTCTATTTTCCATTCTCACAGAAAATTGCGCCATATAGACAGACAGAAAGACAGACAGAGAATTAAAAGATTTTGGTAATATAGATTGATACTCTTCATTGTTTTTTGAGTTACAAATAGTGATTTTTCAGTATTCTACTTAAAGGAAATACTGCTTCTTTCTTTCTTGTCTTTTTTTTTATTCCAATTAATACTTTTCAGTGGTTTTTGAGTTACAAATAGAGATTTTTCAGTATTCTACCAAATAGAAATACTGCTTCTTTCTTTTTGACTCTCTTTTTTTATTCCAATTCGTACTTTTCAGTGGTTTTTGAGTTAAAAATAGTGATTTTTCAGTATTCTATCTAATGAAATATTGATTCTTTCTTTCTTGACTCTTTTTTTATTCCAATTGATACTTTTCAATGGTTTTTGAGTTACAATAGTGATTTTTCAGTATTCTACCGGTAGAAATACTGCTTCTTTCTTTTTTGACTGTCTTTTTTATTGTAATTGATACTTTTCAGTGGCTTTTGAGTTACAAATATTGATGTTTTTGAGTTACAAATAGTGATTTTTCAGTATTCTACGTTATAGAAATAGTGCTTCTTTTTTTCTTGACTCTCTTTTCTTTATTCCAACATCTCTCGTGCACACGCGCTTGTTTTTCAATATCACATAGAATTCGGTTAAGTAATTTAAAATATTGCAACGTTTTGGCAATTATAGTTCTAATTGTCATTTTCGAATTACAAATAAACAGACGGATGGGAAATAAATAAACAATCTTGAGATTCAAAAAAAAAAGATTCAATATATTCCATTTTGATGGGGGAAGGGGAAGGACAGATAAGTAAAAAAAAAAATAATATGAAGAGAGTTGTAGTCCCAATGGTCTAATGGCTAAGATGTCTGACTTCGGATCAGAAGGTTGGAGGTTCGATTACTGACGTCTTTTTGTACATTATTCAACAATGTCTGAACATGAATCCAAAATAGCAGCATTTTGAACTACAATAAACCAGAAAAAAGCAACCAAAAAAATAATAAAATAAATAGAAAAAAAAGTATAGAAAATTATATTTAAATGTTTCAAGTAATTTCGGCAATTATTCATATTGTTTAATTTAATTCAACAAAAAAAGTATGCATTTATAGTGCAGTTTATATTGGGTTATCTCTAAGGCTGCAATATATATATATAGTATCTGTAAATAATATCACAGTAGGAATGTATATGCTTTAAAACTACAGTATATAAGGACTTTGGGATATAAAAATATGTAAACTAACATAAACAAAAACGAAACTTATAACAGTTAAATTTGAAATAATTCATTAGCTTTTGTAAAGACTTTAACATAAAAATTTTGATTTAGCACAATCAGATTTAACACAATCTGAGTCTGTAAATAATATCACAGTAGGAATGTATATCTAACTATAGAATATAATGATATCCTAAATGTTTTCTATGTATACCACATCCTTTATTTTTCCAGGTTCAGCTTCTTTTGCTCTTTTCTTCATGGCATTGGAAATTCATCAAAAACCTTTATTGTTTTCAATGTAGTATTGCTCATTCACAGAAGACATCTATATCAGATATCCATTTTTTAAAAATACTACATTTGAATGAAAAAAATTGATTTTAAAGACTTCTGGTTATACATAGGGGAAGGTGTTGTACCTTTGACCGATTGTACCTTTGACCACCCTTGCTAGTTTTGCCATCTATGAGCATACTTTAAAAGCTTTTCTGTTTAATGTGTAATATTCCCACTATTTGCGCCTTTAAACCTTCAGTAGCAGTTAGAGCTTTGACTTGCAACGAGTGAAAAATATTTTTCCAATTCCATCACCGAAAAGTAAGTATTTTGCAAGTGCATGTTTCTTTAATAACATTGTTTGTTTTCTTTTGATTGTTATTTTAACAATAATGAGTAATAAATATATGCCTATAGATTAATTGTTAGGACTTTTAAGATGACTGGATTAATCTTAAAATTGTAGCATGGCGTGAAACGTAAGTTTGAGTGATGTTGTACCTTTGACCACAGCAGGGTGTTGTTCCTCTGACCAGGTCAAAGGTACAACATTCCTTAGTAATATGTAAATGTTTTTACTTACAGTCATTTTAGCGTTATGTAAGATGGAAATTTAAATATTTTTTGCCAAATTTTTATTTTTTTACCAAATCTTATCCAAAGAAAGTAAACAATCGAATGTTTGTCCATGACTTTGAGTCTGATGTTGAATATTCATCAGGGGAAAGTGTTTTCGATATTTCAGATGAATGCCGTGAGTTGGAGAAGGAATTAAACTTCGAAAAAGAAGATTTAGTTGAAGAAAGTTATGTCCTTCTCAAGCTGACAAAAAACAAAAAGAAATACTTTATGGCCCAAATAAAGGAAACAGCTTGTGATTATTTTAAAGTTAAATATTTGAAAAAACTACCTAAGATGGCGAAATTAACCAGCTCAACGACATAGAACTACAAGATATTGTGGCCAGGCTACCTAATCAACCAAAGCTGCCGCACAGCTCGACTAAAAGAATGTCTATTTTTTGGAGATAGACATTGATTTTTCATTGTATAATGAGTAAACGGGCAGGAGTAGGCTACTTAAGCCATTAGAATTTATTTCATGTTTTATTCTACTTTGAATTGCATATATTTGCCAAATGTATACATTTATGAATAAAAATGTTAATTAAATAACTTGCATCTAACTGTCAGTTTCTACTACCACCTGGTCAAAGGTACAATACCCTCCGGTCAAAGGTCCAACACGTAGTTGTACCTTTGACCACAAGGTATAGTTTTTTTGTAAAATAAAAATAAAATACTTATACTCAAAATATAATATATAAAACACATGCAGTTGCTGGCAAGATGCGTGAAGACCACATATATCCTTTCAGGTAAGGATTTACTTGAGTACAAAAAATTGGAAAATTCATTTAGTGAAAACTGGTCAAAGGTACTACACCTTCCCCTATCTAAGCTAATAAAATTGATGAAATGTTAAGATACGTTACTGTTAATCAATGCTTGTTTTCCTATAAAAAGTGGTTAAAAGATAGAAATATCAAAGTAAGACTTTTGATATCATCTTTTGGCCACTTTATCATTTTATCATTTTTTTTTTCAATTTAAGGTACCTACAGCTGAAAAGATTCTAAAAAAGTTCAGTTTTTATAATTTTTATGAATGTTAATAAAATTTTAAAACATAAGTCTTTCTATTATATTATCAACGTATGAAGCTAGCAATTCTTGTAAATTTTATCTGGAAAACGACCTAAGGATTTTGATGAAATGGGCTGAATCTACCGTTTTCGGGTGCCAGAAAGCGATTTAGCTACTAGTCGACTTCGGGAAAATTCATTTAGGGAATATATGATTGACCTGGGACTTGGATACCAAGCTATTGTAGACAGTGTTTACTTTATTTTCATATTATTTTATTCTTCGTAAATTCGTGTTCTGTGTGTTTTACTTATAATAAAATAATAGTTTAACTAATAATTTTTAAAACTTTTGGCTTTTGATGTATATTCACTGCGGAGCGGTCCAATTCTTCGAAAGGGGATTAAATGACCAGATGATTCTCTACAGTGTTCTTACTTTATTTTCGTTTTATTTTACCGAGCCAATCTTGGTCTTCCAGGTACTATTTAATTAACTGATACTTTTGGAGAAATGTAAATAAATAAACTTATTTAGTGGTTTTGAAAGAATATTGAATTAATTATTATTTTTTTATTCTTTGTAGAAGTCCTATTTCGACATTCCAACATGTCGAATGTTGTGTCGTCCTTCTCTCCCAGTAGAATGGAAAGTGGATTAAGCAGAGTTGAATACATCAGACCTAATTATTCAGCATTGCGTCCTGTCACTACTTCACTAAAAATTCTCGGATTATTGCCCCTGCAAAACGTAACAAGCTCATCAGCCTTTGCTCTTCGCTACAATATCTTCAGTTTCATCAGTGTCTATGACCTGTTGATATTTCTCTTTGCATTAGCAATGCTGTTGCTTACGGCTCTGTTTTTAATCTTCAAAGTATTTATAGAGTCAATGTTTAGTTCTGCAATATTCGCCTGTTCTATTATACTTTCGTTTTTTCAAGCAATAGTTATTCATGTACTTATGCAATTTAGGGTAAGGATAACTTTCTAATGTTACTGAAGAAATTCTGGACACACAAATCTTTAAAATGTGACTGTCTGTTTTTTTTATAAATATAAATAAAGCAGGTGTTTACTACATAAATAAAGCCATTTTCAAAGATGTGTGTGTGTCCTGAATTTTTTAGTGTGTTATAATTTATTCTCACACGTTAAATTCCTAATTAATTTTCCTATGTATACAGTATATAATAATATTCTTCCTTCAATTAAGCGCATCTTGCATGAGTAATAGAAAGCGATGGTAGTTAAGAAAATGATTATAATTCCAGCCCTGAGCCTCATCCACCGATCTATCCGATATCAAAGCAAACTGAATAGACTATCCTGATAATTCTTAAGCTACGCGAACACCATGCAATATTCAGCAACTTTAGTCGTCCGACTTCGAGTTGGCCAACTTTTGTCAAACCCCGAACACCATGCAATACGCAAATGAGTCGGCCATGACAGAAGGAATCGCATAATGCAATGCGTTTCCCACAGCCGATGTGGAAAATCCTAAAAAATCGAGGTTTTGAAACTTGTCTGATAAATCCTGCCGCATATAATTACTGCATTTCAGTATAAACTTTATATATGCATGAAAGAATCTTGCAATAATCTGATATTATTTGTTTATGCGCTTGTCTTCGAATCGAATCGGCGATTATCATTTTGGACGCCATATCTTCCATGGGCGTGACGTCAGAACTAACGTGTTTCAACGCTGCCCTGTGATTGGGTAATTCCCAGCGACTTCGATGCAACTTTTCGAGTTGCAGGTGTAGGAACAACTCGAGTCGGATGACAAAAGTTGCAGCCAAGTTGCTTAAAAACGGGCTCAAAACTGTCTATATCAACTAGTGACATCAAAATCGGACGACTAAGTTGCTGAAAAGTTGCATGATGTTCGCGGGGCTTTAGGTACTCTTGCTGTTGCAAAGTTAATGACATATTCTATTTTTTTCAGCCACTGTAACAATGAATATTGCTATTTAAATTTCACTGGTACGGTGATCTAATAGAAAGAAAGTATATTTCAATATTATTGTTAGAAATCTAACAATGATTCAAAAAATCTCAGATGGAATGTTAATTTCTTAAATATTAATTTTTTTTTACCCTTTTCACAAATTTTTTGATGAACTTTCATCTTTAGCCAGTGTTAGATCTCATTATTAAGTATGCAGTTCCTCCTTAAAATAATTTTTTTTGAGCAGATTTTGTTAAGAAAAGGATATGATTGAAATTACGAATGATGTAATGTGCAGAAATAGATAAAAATTCATGATTATAAAAGTAATTTAAAAATACGTGAGTTCAAATAAATTAATTCAAGTTAATTTATTAACCTTACCAGCTTACAAACATACAAAGTATGTTATTAATAACTTGAATTAATAATCTGTAATTCAAAAAAAGATTGAAATCGACTTACTTTGAGAACATAACTTTTTAATCGTTTTTAAATGTTTATTAATTCCAATTACTTACATCATAGAGATCTCAACTTTGTTTTTTTTTGCTTTTTATTTATTTTAGATAGTCAAATTCAAATTTATTATATTTAAAGACTGTAAATGAATGCTATAGGTTCTTTTTTTATATACAGTACAAAGTGGCAAAGATGTGTCAAGAGATCTGTAACGAGAAATAAAAAGAAGTTCGCCAAAACTTAGTGTAAATTCTCTCTAAAACATGGGGATTCAGTTTATAAAAATAATAAAACAAATAATAAAAATAATATAACAAATATCTACAGGATGGAAAACTCCAGAGTGGCAAAGAAACTACTCGACATCATAACAGAGAGTAAATGTGGCACAGAATGGCTGAAGGAGGTCCAGAAAGACCTACAATAGATTAACATAGAGAATCTCGATAACCGCACAGAGTGCCGGAATAAAATCGTGAAGGTAAAGTTTGAGCAGAGAACATCGCGACAACCTGGGAAAAGGAGCGGAGAAAAGAGCATTCCGGGAGGATGAAGAGATTTTGGGAAGAAAAGAGGAAAAACATGCAAAGATGAAGTCATGAATTCAAGTTCAACCGCTCTCCTAAAGGGGAACAATCGCTAATAATAATAATAATAATAATAATAATAATAGTACAAAATTTAGCCACCACCGTGAATTTGTCGTTAGAAGCTAGATTATCTACCTAATTGGCTAAGTTCGTCTGTCTGTCTGTCCGTAACTCGATAGAATCCCAATCATACCGCAGCGTTGGAACACGTCCGCATGACGTCATGCCCATCGAAAAACATGGCGCCCAAATAAATTGCCGTCGAAATTCACGGACAGCGATTACAGACACAATTACATATATTTCTGAAATTCCTTCACGCAGAAAGAAAGTTTATATGTAAATGCATTAATTTATTGCATTAGAATTTTACAGAGCGTTGGATAAACCTCGGTATTTGCAATTTTACACTGCAATAATCAACTCGATAGAATCCCAATCATACCGCAGCGTTGGAACACGTCATGCATGACGTCATGCCCATGGAAAAACACCGCGCCCAAATAAATTGCCGTCGATTGAAATTGACGGAGAGCGTACCGATTTTAATGAAATTTGGCATTCTTACTCAGTTTTTTACGCTGATTTTGAAACTCAAAACAATTTTTGCCGTAGAAGCTTCGTTCACAAGTTACCGCAGTATTTAGATTACATTTACTTATATTTCATAGTTGATAATAAAATGATTGTTCAGATATTTTTATGTCTGTCGTCCGACAGGCTTTGCTGCTAGTTGAATGATATAATGCTCAATTTCCGTGTTCTTATAAGATACAGATGCTTTTCAATCAATATGTCTACGTTTCAGATGCTCCAAGACGTTCCGTGAACGACTTTTTCTACAGCATTATTTTTGCCTCATTTCTTGCGTTATTCTGTCTTTTATGTTTAGGAAAACCAACAACCACGATGATATATCAAGGTTTTGAGATGGTCTCCAATGTAAAAAGTCATTGGGAAAAAATTTCAGCATTGATACACGATTTTCCATACAGTATGACATATCCAATTGCCAAAGATTCGAGGAGCAATGTTGGACCCTTGTGAATTATTCATTCCTCGTGGCACGACGGCAGTTGCAACTTTTTTAACATGTTGAGGAATCATCAATTTGTGGCCTCGTCCTGTCCTCACTACAGAAGCTGCGTTATTTCAAAGTTTTATATTGTAAAATCATATTTCTAAGATTTCTCCTACGCTTCAACTGTATTAACCGAAGCAGGGTTAATAAAACGTTGTTGATAATAAAACAGATAATAAATATATATTTATTTATATAAAAATATAAATAATAAATTTGATAATAAAAAAAATTAAGAATTAGAACTTCAGTCTTATCATAATGACGAAAGCAGTTTCCATTTTCATACGCTTCTACGCCCAAATTCCTCCTTGTATTAAAATTTTGTCCTTGTTATTATATAAATAAAAATTCATTTTTTATTTACTTTAAATTTCTATCAGAACTAAGCGTTTTTCCGTCCTGTTGTAATTGTAACTGATATTTTTACAGAAATATGTAAGAGTAGAGTTATTATGCATAAAATATACAATCTTATTAATTTTTCTTTCATAGGCAAAGAAATTGTTGAATAATTTCCAAGAGTGGCAGATTTTAGGAGAAACTCTACATTTAACGAACAAATCAAATAAGAACTGGTTACGTCGGGTGATGTTGTATTCACTTATAAATGTTTCAATAAGCTGCGTGTATTTTATTGAGATATGCTATAGATATAATTTATTTTATCGGCCACATGAAATTCTTATTTGTGTCATTCTGATCCTTGTAACTCATATTTGGTATTGGCAAAGCGGTCTTATCTTCAACATCTGCATCTATTATTTAAGAGTAGCCAATGAAGCTTTTGATTCTCTCAATGAGAAACTGAAAGACATTCTGAAGAATCCTACATTTCACAGTTGCAAAATATTGAGGGAAACACGACTACAGCATGAAAGAGTATGTGAGTTAGTTGAGAAATTGAACAACATATTTGCTCCAATTACTTTCATTTTTTTCTTAGGAACAACTGTAAATCTATGTTTGATTATTTATCTTCTTGTTTATGATGAAGCTATGCTTACCAGCTACGGAATCCAAACGATACCAATTTTATATGAATTGATAAATCTCTGTGCTGCTTTCGATATAGTTTCATTTAAGGTGAGAACTTTTTTTTTTTTTTTTTTTTGCTACTGTTGTGTTAAAGTTAAGAAATGAATTATGAATGATAATTTAAAAATAAATATTGTTAAACTCCTCTCACAAACTATGGTATTAAACATTACACTTCATTTAAGAAATGTTAAAATCTTAATGTAAGATTATTTGTTACACAGGCGTTCCAGCCTTTGATAACGAGGAGTAAAATGAACGTTTCTAATTCAAAGTTTTCTTCGGATTTCCATCTAGAGGTCAGTAAGATAACGTGCAGATGATTTTACGACAATACAAATGAATTTATAAAAAGAAATATTGAATTTGAATTTGAATTTATTCTCTTAAGATTACAAAAATATTTAGTATACAATACAATAATATCAATATTCTCTCTTCCCCCTTTTCCTTATTATATAAATCTACCCAAAAGTCATACTGTAAAATACTAAACATGAAAAAAAAGATATACAAATTATTCTAATTAATTAAACCCCTGTGCTGGCTACTGCCTTGACAGAGGGGGGTGAGGACGCCCCCTTTTTTTTATTATTTTAAACATAATTGCTATTTATACTTCTGTATTTTTAAAAATATCAGACCACTTCTCCATTACTTTATTAATAAACATACATAAATTTACATTGCATTTCCCTTCATATAACAGCTTTACCATTTTTTCTTTTTCTGTAAGTTCTTTTTTGACTTTTACCCATTTATCTCTTTCTATTTTAAAACTTTCACAATATAAAATAATATGTTCCAAAGTTAAGTCTCCTGTATTACAAAATTTACAAAT
>JAFIDM010126929.1:24034-38159 GCA_023159025.1 Thereuonema tuberculata | reverse complement strand
AACAGATGATTTGAATTTTTTTTTGTTTCAGCAGATGATTTGAAGTTTGTTTTTTGTTTTTTTTGTTTCACAGCTGATTTGAAGGTTGTTTTTTTTTTGTTTGTTTGTTTCAACAGATGATTTGAATTTTTTGTTTGTTTCAATAGCTTGTTTGTTTCAATTGTTTGTTTTGTGTTTCAACAGATGATGTGAAGGTTTATATTTTTGTTTTTTATTTTGTTGAACAGATGGATGTAGAGGTGTTTTGTAATTTTCATTTGGTTAAACAGATAGGTTGAGAGGGTTTTGTTTTGGTTTTTTTGGTTGAAGAGATAGGTTTATACCCCTGATAACATCTTTATTTTTCTTCAAATTATTTGCGTCCTCCATTTCATTTTAGAACAATGTATTTTTCACCTTATCAATGTATTTATGTTCATGGCAGTGGATAGCATTTACCTAATTGTTTTTTTCTCAACACAATAACTGCAGTGTATTTTGTGTTGGCATATAGTCAGCTAATTGTGAAGTAATAATTGTGTATCTTGCAATACTGTATATTACTATTACTATGTGTGCTGATTATGTATGACTTAAAATGCATAGCACAAAAGTATGAAATATATACAGGCAGTTCTTGTTGAGTAAAGCCTAGTTCCATGTATGTACACATATGCCAGGAATAAGTAGAAACTTTAACATTGATTGGATTACTACAAATTGTTAATATTACCTTTTATTATATTGGAAAAGAATATACTTAATTTATGAAAATATTGAAAAAATTTCATTTTAATTTGCAAGGCTGGTTTATTGTCATCAATGTACAGTCACAGTAGGATAGGAACATTCAAGTATTATGGAATTACATTCTTCATTTGTTGATCATATTGTATTGCATTCTTCAACATAGCCTGAAAAACAAAACAAAAATAATGAAAATCACAAAATAGGAAGACATTGCAAGCATCCTACACATAAAATATATGGAGATAAAGGTACAAATAGTAAAGCATGAAATACAGAAATACAACTGTATATTATGTAAATACAAGACACCTTTGTGTAAACGTTTCAATACTATGCTCATAAATACCAGTCAACTGAAAACTTCAATAAACTTACAAAGGAAATTTGGTAGACTACAAAACAAAAAAAGATGTTTACATTTCTGGGAACATTTAACTTTGTCTATGTATCATACATACACATAAGAAGTTATTATTTAGTATTTGTAACAGGTAAAGCAATATACATCACCCATTAGTATAATTACATTTGTAATAACTTGTCAATGTAACAGATAACAATAATATTACTTATATTGCATTAATATATTAACAACTTATTCTCATAAATAGTCTTTACTATTGTTATGTAAACTAAATACCATAACATACCCTACATAGAGATTCAATAAGAACTTTGCAGAACCAATATTGTAAATACTAATTAAATAAAACAATTGTATCAATTCCAAAGCACATACTTAGAAACATTTCCATTGCACAAAATGAATGGCCTTCCTTACTACACATCCTTGTCATTGAAAAACAATTTTCAAAACCTTAACCCAAGCCTAATGAGCATAACTTTGGAATGGTAATGATTAAATAACATATATATATTTCATAAATTATCACTGCTACACCACCTTCTATACTGTATGAGATAGATCCATCAATGTAATTCTCCATTCCCCCCCCCCCCCACAACAGATACATCCCACCCAGCAATATTATCTTCAATAATTCACTATATCTATATACTTTCTGTTTGCATAAAAATTGTGAGGAATCCATTAGTTTAAGTGGCTGAGGACATATACAGACACCCAAGCTTTGGTCTGTATTTGGGATGTAATTTTAAGTTTATATGTTTTTGATGGGGGTGGATGTCCTTACTTGGTAGGGTTATACATAAGAGCTGTAAAGAGGAGAGAGTCATGCATGAGAAGATTACGCAATAAGTGACAAGGTAGGCCACAACTGTCCCACAAAATTACCAAATGAAAGTGATATTGTGCAAGTTTTGAAATTTTATACCAAACCTTAGGTTGTTATTCACAAGGGCATGTACTAACTGAAAAATGAAAGTAACAACAGTAATTTTAACAGCAGACACCTAAATAGGATGTTTTTGGATACATAGATATTTGGGGAATTGATATCACCAATGATGTTAACATAAAAATGCCAACATTACAGTATTTCAACTTGCTGCAGTGCTAGTACAAAACCACAATGTTATTTTATTCACTTCAAAATCCACAATTGAGTCTACACAATGATTTGGGACTGGAATATTAAATGTATTGTAGAAAGTTGTAATGAGGAACACAAGTGATTTCGGTGGAATTGTGCAATACTGTAGAAATAATGATAAGTTTATAGTGTTGTAAATGAAACCTGACTGAATAAGGTTATGTCTTGATGCTCCACAAAGCAATGATACTGCATTGCTATCAAATGGCAGGACAAAATGGTTTCAATTACAAAAAAACAAAGGTAATATCTTACAAAATATTAATCACTATTTGAGAATAATATTACAAAATATTTGCGAATTTCCAAACAACTATCATAGAAAATTAATCAGAAATATTTTTCTGTAATACAATCAGTAGTTCATGTCTTATAGATGTTTATGTTTGGATGTATATTTTATTTTTAAGTTTTTCGGATTTACATTGTAAACTTCATTGACTCAGTGAGTATCATTTATGATTAATTTTTGTGTTTCCTGTTTATATACTGTGTGGTCTTCCGAAATTCCAAAACAATGAAACAACAGTTTGCTTCACAATCAACAAATGAGAACTGAACAGTAATTCATTATTTAATTAAAAACATAAACCAAACATTTACTAATGTTGTTGTCATTCACAACAATATATATTAAGACTACACCAATAACAGGAACATTAATTTCTTGAGTATATATTTAAATGAAAGAATTTTGGATAGTGCATTTTCTGTATAATTTATAACAGTCGTGTATTGGCTATGAAAAATTTCAAAAGTATATTATTCAAACTGATCACACAGCTGTTACAATTTTTGTTTACAAACAATATCGTTTCCTGACCTTAAAAAACGTAAATTTTGCTTCGTTTTTCAGTATTTGTGGCTAATAATTACTTGATTACTTATTTGAAATACTTACGGGCGTTGTTTCATGTTTTCTTGCATTAAACACAATAAAATCTGTAAAGGGCCATCGTCTTTGCAGCACTTTGCTGAATATATACTCGAGTTATGTTGGAATTCTTTTCTGAGGGGCATAGGTATCCCGAATATCTAATTCCATGCTTTCATGTCGTCGGCAACTAAAAAAAAATGATGTTAAACATTAATTTCCTGACGGCTAGTTCCTGTCATAGCTTATCGATTCGATTACAACGTCTAAAATAAATGCAAACTTACCTGATTTTCAGTTTTTGGCTAATGTATAACCATAGTTTGTCTTTGTATCCTCCATTTACTAATATTTTGAGTCGAAAGGCATAAATCGTGAATAGTTTGGAAGTAATCGAGTAAGCGCCTCCATATTGAATTTCGGAAAATTGCGAAATTTTCGTGAAATCGTCTTGCTGTTTTGTGATTGGCTGGCGTTGTAATTAACGCAGAATTCTGATTGGTGTCGCTCAGCGTTGTCGCTGTCGCTCAACGCAGTTGTTCAAAGGTGTTGAAGGTCTGCGTACAGCGACAAAATCGCAGACATGACGTCAAAATCGTCAGACATGACGTCACAAAATCGCAGAAATGACGTCATTCTTGCGATTCGCTCGTCGTTGTCGCTCGTAGTTGGCATAAGCGCGTTGGGCTTTAGGCGAGCCTATTACCGTCGGTTTAATTATTTTACTTGTTTCCACTGCCGCTATTGTACCCTTATTACTTAAATTTTTTAACTGACTTATTGGCCTATTGCTTCCATTCATCCAATACCCTAAATAATTGTACTCATTTACTATTTCAATTACCTTTCCCTCCCAAAACCATTCTTCATTTTTTGCTCTTTTTCCCCCCTTTTTAAAAATAACCATTTTTGTTTTTTGCAAATTAATTTCTAATTTTAATCCCTTTAAGAATTTTGCCGTAATATTTATCTTTTCCTGCATATCTATGAAATTATTTGATATTATTACAATATCATCGGCATAAGCAAGATATCTTATGTTACTTTGCCCCATCTTAACAGCTCCTGTACTTGCCTCCTTCAGCTTTTTTTCTAAACTTTCTATAGTAAAAAGTAAAGGGCTGAGTGGGCATCCCTGTCTCAGTCCTTTATTTGACCAAAAACTATTTGACAATTCATCTTCTATCTTTACTTGATATTTTGTTTCCTTATACATTTCTTTTATACCGTTTAATGAATTTCCCTCTAATCCCATTTTTTCCAATTTTTTAAACAGAATCTTTCTATTCACTTTGTCAAATGCCAAGGAGAGATCCAAAAACAAGGCATAAATTTTCTTTCTTTTTAAAGCTAATTGTTTCTCGATAATTGCGTTTAAAGTAAAAATTTGATCTATAGTGGAATAGTTCTCCTAAACCCCGCCTGATTTTCTGATATGTTATTTTGTTCTGCCCATTCTTTTAATCTATTTTGTATCATATAAGCATATACTTTAAAGAAACTATTCAACAATGTAATTCCTCTATAATTCTTCAATTTATCTCTCTCCCCTTTTTTAAAAAATGGTACTATAATGGCTTCCTTCCACTCCTCCGGGATAGTTTGATTTTGCCAAAAATAGTTCATACATTTTAGGAATCTATTATACATCTCGCTACTTACATTTTTGATCATTTCATTTGTGATTTTGTCTTTTCCTGGCGCCTTTTTATTCTTTATTTTCTTAATTGCTTGTTCTAATTCATTAATTGTAAATTCTTTATTCCAAGTTTGACTGTTACTCTCTTCTTCCTCTTTTCTTTCCCCCCTCTATATAATCTCTCCCTTTTCCCTTTTAACAGATTTAAGAAATAATGTTTCCATTCCTCCTTTTCAAATTTATGTATTTTCTCTCTTACCTTCCCTCTGCTTCCTTCCTTTTTTAAAACCTCCTAAATTTCATTTTCATATTTACATTTCATTATTTCGTCTATTTTTTTTTCTTCCCAATTTCTTTTTTTTATTTTCCAATATTTTTTTCTTATAATTTTTAACTTTCTCTCTATATATAATTCTCCTAATCTCTTCATTTCCCTTTTTCCATTCTTTTCTTGCTTTACCGACCTCCCCTTTTAACACCTTACACTCCTTATCAAACCATTTGTTTTTATTTTTTTCAACTAACTCCCTTGCTTGTACTGTTTTCGTTATTTTACTTCTATCCATTATCTTTATCAATTTTTATACTCTTCCATTTGATCTTTGAATTTCAATACTTCTAAGCTTTTTTGACAATTATCACTGAATATTTTTTTTGTTTCCTCATTCCATATGATAATATCAAATTCTTTAAGTTTTTCTTTCTCTTTCTTTTCCCTATCCTTATTTATACTCTCCCCTCCCTCTTTCTAACTCTTAATTCTATCGGGAAGTGGTCTGATCCTTCAATTTCTTTTACTACAAAGTCTATATTATTGTTACAAAATTCTGTATTTACAATTACTAGGTCTATAACTGACGCTCCCTTTTCGTTCCTGAAGGTGAACTCTCCCATTTGGTCATCTTTTGTGATGCCATTTACAATTTTCATATTATACATATTAATAAAGTCTAGCAAATTTCTCCCCTCTGTGTTTATTATACAGTCTCTTGATCTTCTATTATACTTCCACTGCTTTTCTTCTTGGTAACTCACACCCTGTTCTTGTTTAGTCCTTGCATTCATATCTCCTATTACGATTATATTTTCCCTTCTTTTAATGTTCTCATATATACTTGCTTCTATTTTTTTTAACAAATTCACTATGCCTATATTATTATAGACAAAGTACAATATTATCATTCCACCGCCATTTTTTAACTTCACTTTCACTATATTTTCATCTTTTTCATTTCCTTCTAATTTTTGTTTGCAATTTAGTTTTTTATTCCAGCCAACTATTATCCCTCCGCTTGCTCTTCCTCTGTTATTTTTTTCCTTTTTCTTTGCCTCTGAATAAACCCATTTGTGTGTATCTGGTAACACCTTTATATATCTTTCTATCTTTTTTTTTCCATCCACACCTCTGTGAACGCTATTATATCTTTACTAATAATTTCTTTCCAATCTTCGCATTCCACCTCTGTTTTACCTGCTATATTCCATGCCAAAATTGTGATTTCATTCAATTTTCCCTTAATTTTGTTTTGTTTTTCTGCTTCCTGTCTTTTATTATTTTCTCTATTTTTTAGTCAGTTCCTACTTGTATCTTCCCCTGTTTTACCTCTTTGAAGTCTCCTATTCGCCTCCTGATTTAAATTATATATTTCATACCAGTCTATCTTCTCTTTTGTTTCTACATATTTTCCATTTACAATCAACTTGTCATACTTCACCAAGCCTAAATTCCCCTTTTTTCTTTCCTCGAAGGCCATATCATTTAGTTTTTTTCTTATCTCTCTCGTTTCCTCTGAAAAATCTTCTTTGATCTTCTTTTAAATCTTTCTTACTTCTCCATTATTTCATCCTTTTGTTTTTCTGATTCACATTTCACCACTATTCTTCTGTTATATGCCTTGATTTTTTTGCCTATGCGGTGAGCCCTAATTGTTTTCAAATCTATCTTTAATTTCTTGTTTATAAATTCCTTTGCAACTTCTTCCGTCCTAGTCCAACTTTCTTTCTCTTCTTCCTGCAAACCCTCCAAAATAAAATTGCCTCGTCTACTTCTATCTTCTTGTTTCCTTAGTTTCTCTTTCAATTCCAGAATTTTGCTTCTCGGAATTTAATTTTATTTCTTTCACTTGCTTCTTTAATTTCTTCTTCTCTTCCTCACTTCTTTATAATTTTCTTATCATTTCCTCGATTTGAATCTTAAACGTTTTATTTTCTTCTTTGAAACTTTTGACATCACTTTCAATTCCGTTTACTTTTGTAAGTATCTCTCTCATCATTGATTCCATTTCATGTTCTCTGTTCATGGTTTGAGTTTCTTTTCTTGTTGTTATAATCTCCATATCCTCCTTATTTCTTTTAGCTAGGGGTGACCTGCCAACTGCACCTCCTTTTTGGAATGGGTCTTTCCCGGACCAGTCCACTTCTCTGCATTCCCTCTCTTTTTCAGCTTCCCATTCACCTAAAGATCTCGTTCTTCTTCTTCTACGTATAATTAAATCTTCCATCATTATTTAACTTACTTTTACTTCTTCCTTTTCTTTTCACAATTATTCCGTTCTTATAACACCTTCAATTTAATAGTCCTATTTGCTATCTTACCCCGCCTATCTCCGAACTCGGGAGTAAGAAAGGCACCTTTTAATTTCTTTCAGTTCTTTATTCTATTCTTTTAATTATTTATATCTTAAATTGTTTCTAAAGTCTCATTCCTTTGAAGAATTATATATATTTACGGTAAGAACACTACTTACTCAGTCCTAATTCCAGGAGCACATTTTTCATACGTCTATCACTGATCACGATGGTGGCGCCCTCTGAAAGAAATATTCAAATTAAAATAAAATTAAAGTATACAATTTTCAAGAATGCAAATGCTAGGTCCGTTTTTGAAATATCAAGATTTAAAAAATCTACATCCAATTTCTGGCAACAAATAATTCAAATTGGTTTCAGAAATAATTAATGAATATTGAAAAGTTATAAATAAGTGTGGTAATAAACTATAAAATTGGACAAAGGTTTATATTCTGGAAACGACCTTTATTTTAATTTATTTTAACTTAAATATACTTTTTTCTTTATTTTTATATGTACTTTCGCCTAAATTCACTCTCTGTACATTATGTTATAAAATTTGTATTAAAACCAGTAAATTAAATTCATTTTGAATTTCTTTGAGTAAAGACAATGCCATAAATTCCGCCTTTCTATTGATATATCTGAAATCTTTCCTTTTCACAACAACTTCTTAAAAAAGGTTTTCCCGAAATTTCTTTTGCTAGATGCAGTTGTTTCTCTTCAAATTGACTGGTCGGCCACTGGATCTCAATGTATTAGGATATTTTAGTCTTCAGAAACGTTTAATAACATCGGCAAGTATTTACTTCATTTTTTAACAAATTCTTTGTTTAGCCTACATCAACCGTGAAATGGTCAATTTCAATCAAACTATATTAAAAAAATTTCTTTGCTTTTATAAAGCAAAATTAAAAGATTAAGATTCATGTCTCAAAAGAATACAAAACATTATTGAAGAAAAGTTGAAATATAATTTATATAAATGAATTAATCTTTCCAGGTGTATCAGCTACATCTATCTAAACTCTTAAAAAGGGTTCGTGTATAAGTGTTGTATACCATTTTAATTCCTTATATCTTGAACATGTCTATTATTGTAAATTCAAATATTTTTTAATTTGTCAATTCATCCCTCGTGATCCACTGCTGTCACATGGATGATTCAGAATCCAGACATGATTAGGGATAATGACATGTGGCAAACTCTCATTTGGCAAACTCTCTTTCTTGAAAGCAAGATAATTAAATTAACTGTGCTGAATTAGTAAAGTAACTTATATTGAAACAGTTAATCTCCAAAGTAATCTTAAATAATCTGTTAAATTAATGATAAGAAATTTAACTATAATAAAATATTAAGTACATTTAATGTATCTTCAAGGGACCAGCTCGAAAGAGCGTCTTAAGCGGGAAAGCGCCTTATGGGTAAATTGGAAAAAACAACTCTAAGTGCTTAAAAAAATAGAAAAATATGTATTCCTCATCAACCAGAAACTACACGAGGTACCCACAAGGTAAATATTGTACAACGTAAAATAATAATATTAATAATAATACATACTGAAATTTGTCACTTTTCTGATGTGCTGGGAAAGAAAGTATCTATTTTCGTTTGCTTGAGAGTCTGGATGTGTTGCAGCAAGGAAATTATCAATTTTGTTGGCATAACTCAACATTTCTTCAGCATGTTCCAAAGAGGACAGTACTTTTCGCAGTTCACCGATGTATTGCATGCCAGCAGTAACTGTAGGTTCGTCGTTCTCCTCTTGTTCATCGTCCTCCTCTTTCGCATTCTCCACAATCGTTGCATCAGCGATCATTTCATCCAAAGTCCGAGTGTTGCTGGTCCCTCCCACCAGTTCATTTTGTTCAATTTCAGATCTGTTTTTCAGCACAGTTCTTAAAGTGGAAGGAGGTATGCCCAGTTCTTTAGCGATTTCCTTTTGTTTTTGTTTTTTTAGAAGCACATCCTTCAAAACTTTTTCAAAATGTTCAGCTTGTCCAAATCGATAAAACTTTGCGTTTTATTCCAGTTTTACTTCTAGCACTGTCCATAACGAAATCACTGATACACTCCCCAACGAACTAAACAACACTAAACCATTCGATACATTCACCCGATATAGGAATGAGTCAACAAAACTAGTGCATATGTAAAAAGTTTTATGTGTACAGAAGTTCAGGTGTACGGCTATATCAATGATTTCAAAACTAGTGCAATCACTCCTTCATCTATGTGACAACATGCCTCTACAATTTAAGGTCTTTAAATTAAGTGGTTGTTCTACACACAGAAAAGGAGTCTAAAATTAGAAAAATTATTAAGAGCATTATCATTCGTAATACTAATGGAAGAAACATTAACCGTAATGATGGGGTAGAATTAGATACTAGATTTGCATCATTATTTGAGAATTTGTCAAATTTTGATTGTTCCAACAATTATATTTCTTTTGATGTATTGTCTTTGTAGTGATTATTACGTTCATTGTTAGGTGATATATCTATTCTTTCACTTTGTTTCTTGTGCATCATGCTTTGTTACCCACAGTTTTAAGTCATTAGGCTTGTCAAAGGAATTACGAATAAATTCCGAAAATTCGCCTTTAAGGATTTCGTATTTATTTATTCTTTCGAGATGAGGAGGTAAGAGTGGATTTCTTAATTATGTATACGAGGAAGAGGATTATATAATATAGACTTAAGGTCTTTTTGTCGGATAAAACAAAGTAACGAAGAAACAAAGTAACTAAGAAACGAAGTGTTGTGGGGGTCAGAACAAAGCGAGTACAATACAATTTAAAATATTTGTTTGTATTATTATCGCGTTTGGTGTAAAGAATCAGGACTGTGCTTACGTTAAAATTGAGAGAGAAAGAAGTTATTGAATTGGTAATGGTGAATAGTACTGTTTGGAACTGTACACCCAATTTCATTAGTAATTTTACTTTAAAAAAAGAAGTGAGCTCATTCAGGAAAGTAATTTCAAAAAAAATATTGTTTTGTGTTGGCTGTAGGGTATTTATGCTTTTAAGAAATGTTAAATTAATGCGTATAAAATGAAAAAAAAATGGAAATTAGGATTTTTATGTAAGCCTCAAAATAAGTATTTACCTCAATAATAAAAATTAAATAAAAAATATTAAAAATAAAAATTAATAATACTAAAAAAATATTTTTTTAGTAAAAAAAATGGTTTTTAATGAATTTTTTTTTATACTTTTTTTCAAAATTTCTAATTCAATATTTTGTTTCTTTATTTCAGATCACGGCTACTGTTGTCAGCTATTGTATTATTCTTATACAGTTCCATCAAAGTTCCGATGTTTCGTCTCATCGCAATGATACATTATATAAAGAGCTTTTATCAATAATTAATGAATAAGAAACTTATATTTTTTTTATGAAACATTTTGTAATTTTTTAAGAAACTTTTTTGCAATTTTTTTTATCCCTCTATTATAATTAAAGAGAATTTGAAAAAGTGGTTTTAGCATTAACTATTTACCACAAAACTACAGGATTGATTTTCATAGATTATTACTTTGAGATTTACTTACTGATAAAAATAAAGCACTTACTGCTTCTGAATTTACCTCAATCGGAATTACTCGTTTCGAACGATCTTCTAGAAAGAATAGTAGAGAATATTGCTACCGAACTTTGGGTCTAGTTCGGAGACGCTGGGGAACAGATTACGACAAGAGTGATTATAAAACAAATCAGAGAATTTATTCAAATAAAGAAAATATATTATCAATACAACTCAGAAACTTCGAACTGAAGGATCCCTCGGGACTGGTGACCTCTAGGTTTGGGCCGGTCCTGATGGCTTCTATGTTCGGGCCGGTCCTGGTGGCTTCTATGTTCGGGCCGGTCCTGGTGGCTTCTACGTTCGGGCCGGTCCTGGTGGCTTCTATGGTTTTGATTATCTTCTTCGAAGCCTTCCCGTCTGAGTACGGTGTCTCACAATCTTCCCCGCAATTGGCTCGACTTCTACGGCTTTGATTACCTTCTTCTTTGGGGTGGACGCTCGCCAAACTTCTCTGCTTCATTCGCTCTCTCCAGGTTGGAGAACCTCTCGTGGCCGTTCGCCACTCGCTAACTCTCTCTGGGCGGTTTGCCCAACAAATCCTTCTGCTTCTCTCAGTCTCCGGTCTGGAGAACTCTTCGTGGCCATTCGCCACTCCCCAACTGCCTCTTCCAGCCTTTGCACCGCATTATATGCCTGTCTCTGACTCCGATAGAGTCCACTACAGAGAGGGAGACAAGGTCGGACTGCACTATTCTCACTGAGGTGGATTAGAGTACGGGGAATCCAATTTTTTAGGGGGATGGACGATTCCACAGGTAACAATATATGCAACAAAAAAGTAATTCGAATTTTAAAAATAAAAGAAAAGGAAACAGCATTCTTATACTCTGTTTAAAAATTTCTTTCTTTTCATTCTAATTCATTTGATTGATCTAAAATTCACATTCTTAAATAAAATTAATACCACAAAATCTATTAATCATTCAAAAAAATATGATCTTATTTACCAATTACGTGGTTAAGGGAAGTAGCAGTAAATATTTTAAGGAATAGTAATTCATTGAAATATATTATCATCACAAACAAAATTGGGGCAGGCAACAGGAAACCACCACAGTATCTTTCCCCAGGCGTTTCAGGCAATTCCATGCGAATTCCATAAAATTGGACCTGTCACCGGACAGAATACTATGGATGGATGGATGGATGGACAAACAAAATAGTATGGACAGAGATGATTACACACAATGATTACTCACCACAGAGATCGTTTAAGAAAATCTAATATAGGCAGTAGGAACATTTAGAAAATCAATATTTCATTATTGTAAAGAGGTTTCAGTGTGCTTTTCTGGTTCTTTATCGGGAGAGGCGGGGCAGGAGCTAGTTGAATAGCAAAACAGCTGTTACCTGTTCCTCCCCGGTAAATGAATCAAAAAAAGGCAATTTGTTTGTTGTTTAGTCTGTGCTGGGCTCTTGATACATTTTAAAGGTTTCAGTGTGCTTTTAGTAAAAATTTCTGATTGAAGTGAAAGTAATGCTCTTCTGTTCTCATTATATGTTTTATAAATTCGTTATTTTGCCAGGAGGTTTTAGACAATAATTTTCTACTATTCAGAGCGAGAACATACAAATATTTTGCATAGTAAATATTTAAACTTACTTAAAATATTATTAGTCCGTATGCAAATGTTAAGAATATTAAACGATTTCTACTCTAATCATTATTACTGAAGTATTGCCGTGCCGGCGTATTCTAGTGGATTAGGCAGTGGCCTTCAGACAGATGCAAAAGCACCAGGGTTCAAATACCGGCCTCGGCTTGAATGTTTACTTCCTGCCTTTGGCTCTTCTTCTTTGTCCATTCTTCCGCAGTCTACGACACAGATAAGTATTCCAAAACTAGTAGGGTTAGAACAATAGATGCTTAAAAGAATGAACGTGAGGATGTACACGGCCCATAGGAGAATAAAGGAACAATATGCACGGGAACTGATGAAACAATGCTGTACTACCTTAGAAAATACTCAAATATTAAATATTATATTTTCAAGAAATATTATTCTTCAAAATATATTTCATTTTTTAGATTCTACTACTTTTACATTGATACCACATTTGAAAATTTTTTGTAGAAGTCAAGTTCAATTACCGGAGTCAGTCTTGGTTTTTTTTGTTTAAATCCAAGACAGGTTCTACTGTTCAACTTGGACATTATTTATAAGGGCGGCCGGATTTCTTTCTCGGGTCTTACATGTAGGATTGGCTACCCGACCTCAGCTTTTCACGATAGTCAATAAATGCTTACATTTATATATAGACCACTGACTGTATGGTCCCACTTTGAATTTATATGTATTCTGTTTTGAGTGATGTAAGCATTGAATCGTAGAAATTCCATGTAACCAATATTTAACTAATACTGTATTTAGCGTTATTTGTGTATTAGCTTTACACAACATTACGTTTCTTGGATATACTAAGCTCTACTTGCATGTTGTTGAAACTTGTTTTGGTAATGCACTTTTTACCTAATCCTGTAAATTTTCTTAACCTGTAAGAAAAGAAAATAGAAAAATTATATATGTAAGATTGTTTTTTATTGAATAGTATATAGATTCTATTAAAGTTTAGGTAAATAAATAAGAAAGAAGGACCCATTACTTTTTAAAGAAACTATACCCACTCTGCTATTTATTGTATAGTACAGAATCAATACGAAACACTGGGGTTCATTTCGAGGACTGGAAAAATTGTGTCATTTTTTAAAATTTTTTTTAAAATTGGCATTTTAAGGTGGACCAAAAATAAGCATCGTCTCAAGTAAAAAAAAAAAACCCCGGTAGCTGTTTACCTGTCTCAGTCATAGTCTATATTCTTATTAATCTTAATAATTAATTGTTAAAAAATTTTGAGCATTTTTTTTATTTACATCTAAACATTAATTTTAAATAAGTTTGATGACATTGTAATAATTGAATAATAGATATCTCTTAAAATAGATTTATCGAATTAATTGTAGAGTATTAAATAAATATATAAGGGCAATTCATACAATATATAACATCTGTCATCATCTGATGGTAAATTGAGCAATAAGTGTTGCGCATGCGCGGAATGGAGTTCATATCCGTGCAATCCTTGTGAGGTTCCCATGTTGTGATTGGGAGCCGAACAGCCGGGCTACGACATCTGGTGGCGAAAAAAATAAGCTGTTAGAGGTGATCAGAGATTCTCAGTCAATTGATTTGCTATACAGG
>JAFIDM010126929.1:0-23934 GCA_023159025.1 Thereuonema tuberculata | reverse complement strand
ATCTATATATAAATTAACTAAATGATGATAGAAATTAATATTCTAGTACCATAATGATTCGTTTGGTTCGCATTCATTTGTAGTTAAAACAAGCTTGTTTGAAATATAAACAAATGCATTGGCTTAAAAAAATTTTTTTTTTTTACTAAAATAAAGTATTTTTGAAAAAAATAAATCCCTTTTTTTTTTGTTATTATTTTGACTTTTTTCACCTCTGATGTTCCGGTGAAGTGATTTATAATATTTTGAGTATGTAAATGTAACGTTGTCAGCCACGTGATCTGTTTTTAAAATCTTTCAGGGAGGAAAAATATAAACGTTCAATGTTTTATTAGTCAAGCCAGAATCCTTTATCTCTAGTTTAATCAATATATTTGCATTTAGTTGACAATAAAAAATAATCTTGAATAAATAGTACTTAAAAGATTATGCAATTACAAAACTTCATTCTTAAAATCATTGAGAAATAATCCTTAAAATCAAAATCATGAATGAAATGAATTATTATTATATTTTTTGATAAGAAAATGGATAAAACATAATAGGTTTTAAAATATTTTAAGCTATATAGCTATTTTCTGAATCATATGTTTACGATTCGAGATCGCTTGCTTTTAAGAGCTAAAGAGCAAACACAAGTTGACTATTCTTTATTTTATTAATACTACTTAGTTTTTCTCTGAACACAGACATAAGATATGGATTTAAATATACAAAAAAACTGAAATAAAAACAAATTTTAGACTATTGTCAACGTTAATAACACATGCGATGAAAACATAACGCTTGCGTGTTGCCATGAAAAAATTCAGTCCAATGCTAACGGTATGTTTGCAATAAATAAAACTAATGTCGAAAGATTTACGAGATGTTCCAAAACGACTTTTTTTTTTTTTTTTAACGAACTTGCCTGCCTGTTTAAGTTTTTTCATCCCTTTACCCTTGTTTTCTCGTCAAACTCTTTTCCAAACTCTCCATCTTTTATTGAAATGGAAGACTTCCCATATCGTCAACTATCTTTCACGTCATCTGGCTATTTACAACCGGACTCTCCCCTTCTTTATCTATCTTCTTTTCACCTCCAACGCTGTTTTTTTATGGGAAAGCACTCGATGATGTGCTCCAAAACCTACGCATGATACAAAATAGCATAGAGTGGTTAGACATTGCCGCAATCGACAGGATTTCTCATCGTACAAGTCTCTCTCTGATGTGCAAAAGGACCCGTTCCTTCATCGGACTGTTTTCACCCTACGTCTTGATTCTAATCTTTGCCTTTCATCTCTCTTCACCCCGTCTACCTTTCTATATCTCGCATCATAACGAAACTAAAAGAAAATCTGAATATCTTTTTATCTAAACCAAGAATTTCCTGTTTGGATTCTCCTCTTTGGATTATTCTATAACTAATGGGGCATCGAGGATATCACGAGAAAAGGAAGGGAAATGGTGGTGGCCCATCTGGGAAAAAGCAGTATGGAATCGATATCAACTTTCATCGTATGAGTGATGGAGTTGCTGAGCTTTACATCTGGATGGACCTTGATGAGATGGACTTTTGCTAAATCATGAATACATCATTCCAGGTTCCGGACAGTGATTTCCTTCTGGAAATCTGACGAAGCAGACGTCACCAATGTATTTACCTACCAATTTCTCAACTTAGGTAGGTAAGATGAAAATGAACAGGGTTCTTGACGAGCAATGTCATATGTAGTGTGCTGTCAACTGTTCTTCACTGTCTCTGTCTTTCACTGGTCTCTTCCCATCGGGATTCGGCTTTACACTGTCTGAAAAGGTGGAGAGATATTTCTTCTCACCATCGCTCATAATGAGGAATGTAGCGATGGAAATCCCTTATTTAACATGTGGCACTCCAATAACAAAAGGTTTCCACCACTGACGATTAGTTTTCTACCTTAACATAAAAATATAAACCTTAGTATCAAAATAAATTTTGAATTCTGTAAATAATTTCATCATATTTTGAATATATACATATTCGAAATGATATCCTTTATCATTCGTATATCAAATCATTAATTTTTCCTTGCTTAAAAAGTACTCTGACTGTACATCAATACTCTAACTATTGAAGAATAATTAATGTTATTAATCTTATCTGTTTTGACTTATCCCAGTCAAATTGTCAATAGTCTATTATGCTCATTTTAAACTACTAACATTGAATATTCAAGCATAAAGAATAAAAAAAAATACTTTGTTAATTTAAACATCCAATAAGGACTCGACCACGTGCCCATTTATTTAAAAAAAGTAAGGATGACTGAATATAAAGTAATAATATTATTTATTTCGTTTACAGTTTACATAGAGTCCTATTTAGAAGTGAAAACTTTCTAACAATAGATGTTAAAGTTCGTATAATTTACAATTATTTTAATAGTGGGAGTAGTTATTTATAACGGTATTGTTAGTATTGGTGCAACTTCCAATATTACTTCTCTGAAATTGGACTAGAATAACACAGTAGTTGAAGACAGTGCCTAAAATCTGAAATAAAATTTATTAATTTTTAAGAATAAGAAGGTAAAATAATAGCATTTTCTTTTAATTTACTTTAAATTTACCATAAGAACTCCTCGTAGTAATTATACAAGTTTAATATGCCATATTATCTAATGAAGATTTCACTGATCTAATCTATATTACTATATCTATATTAATAAAAGATCTTGCTTTTAATTCTCTGTCTGTCTGATCGGCGCAATTGTTAATTATTAGTTCCCTTTTCAGAAAGTCACATTATAAAATTTTCTTTTTTTTTTCTTTTTTTTTCGCGTTTCATGGGTTTCGCATACAGGAACGCTAACCATTGGACTACTGCTTGTCCTCCACTATCCAATCCTACTTTTATTCTATTTGTTCGCGCGCTATCAAATAATGAGTTCATTCAAAAAGTATAAAATATCACTTGTTTCCAAAACCGCTTGGAATCGATTCTTCTTGAATTATCTCATACTTACCAGGGGGAGACAGGGGAGTGGTAATTATTTGCGATAATTATATTTACCTTTACATTTTTTAAAATTGTATTCTTTATTTCTTTATTAATTGATCAAATCAATTAAAGTTTAGCGAAATTTTTTTTTAAAAAATTAGAAAAAAACGCAGGTTTCATACGAAACCATAGCGACCCAGTCCACGTTTTATTTTTGGTGACTTCGTACGCGACACAAAATGACCATAGGCCATTCCCAACTTCTTCCCGAAATCTAACATCAGAAAGGCAATTTCCTCTTTTGTTCAGGTGCTGTTCTTTTCTTTTTTCTTAGTTAAGAATTCTCTCAGCGTTAACTTTTCTTTATTACTTTATTACTGTGTAATCTTTTCGAACCTTCTGTTCTCATTTATTTCCCTTCTGTCTACTCATTCGTAGGCGAAGGTTTTTGCTGGCGTCGAGAGACGCAGCAATCTGTTTTGTTGTTTTTTGTGCTTTTTGGGATCACTTCCGAGTTGGGGGTGGCTTCCACTAACAAGGTCTTGCCTTTCTGATTCGGTTAAGGGAAGGCGAGGGTTGGCTGATGAGTCCGTAGAAGGACGAAACGGCCATTCCCAACTTCTTCCCGTAATCTAAAATCAGAAAGGCAATTTCCTCTTTTGTTCAGATGCTGATTTTCTTTTTCTTTTTTCTTAGTTAACAGTTCTCACAGCACGTTAAATTTTCTTTATTACTTTATTACTAAGTAATCTTTTAGAACCTTCTGTTCTCATTTATTGTTTTTTATTTTCTTTTTCTTTTATCTTAGTTAAGTTATGAACTTTCTAATAAGGTATCAGTCATGTCTGTGATTTTAATTTGGGCTATGGAGAAAGTGACATATTTTATTTTCAATCACTTCCACTTCCTGTGGGACAGAAATTCATCGCAGACCGGAATTCATATTTCTCATCATCTTTACAAATTAGAAGCTTTCCAATAGAAGGTATCAAACAAACAAACAAAGAAACAATCAGAGAGATAGACAAATGGACAAATTAAAATCTTTAAGTGAGAGTTCATATGCTCACTTAACAAATACCATATTGTGATGAACAGCAGCAAAATGACTTTTCGACAGCAGATTTAGTGACTTTCTGTAAATAATGATTTTTCTATTCCAAAGCAATTTTATTGATGAAACATTTATCTCCAGTGAGGGGATTGTGAAATCATTTACGAGCTGTCTTTGTTCCCAACCCAGAAACCATAAGTCCTTCCTTGTAAAATTAAGAAAAGAGATGAATAGGCATGTTTAGGGTCATTGCTACTAATGACAATATTAGAGTAGCAAAATGATTACTATATGACAAAGCTGTTTTTATGTTTGAGACCAGAATATAAACATTTACATCATATGAAAATTAATGCTTTTTTCAGAGATATTTCCGACCATCAAAGCAATTAATTTCTTGTGTTCTGTTAAGTATGTAATTGAAATTTATTCTGATGAAGAAGTAGTGCTACTTATGCTTATGAATTATGAATTGACTTCAACAAAAAAACAGATAAATATACCTCATTATCGCAACATTGTTAATATATTTTCTAATATATGTTATGGTTTTTAAATATTTAAGTTTTTACGCCATAATACCTTCAGATCCTTGTGGGCTGTGAGCCTTGGGACAAACCTAACCTACCCTAATCCATGATCATCTAACCAACTCTTAGACCAAAACTGTTTTGTATCATTGTTATATATTATTTTTTAAATTTAAAATTAAATAAAAGATGCCAAACAGTGTAGGATGTTCACTATCTTCTTGTGAATGAATTAATTGAGAGTAAGATAAGACTCAATTTGATTGCTAAACGAGAAGAAAACAACAGTGATCTTCTTTCTGCACATACTTATCTACAGAATTTTCCTCTGAAAATGAAAACTTCTGAAAATTAACAGAAAAAAATTATTAATATTGCTATTGCTGTTATTGTGGTTTTTATTGCTGGGAATAAGGAGGTGAGATATATTAATGACATAATGTTTCACATGCCAAGGACTGCAATTCGAAAGCTTTACAAAGTATGGAGACAATTTGAAGAAACTGGCGAAGAAAAACAAAGAAAAAAGAAAGCTAAACATTGAATCAAACTCCCAGAATTTTTATCTATTTTGAACTATGGCGATGTCAATAGGCTGTAATACCCGACTGCACTTAAACGATTTGTTAAATTAAACAACCAAAACGAGACCAACATCTGCCAGTTTAAATAATAATAAATAAGAAAGCCTGATGACGATAATCAAAACTTAATATGATTGGTTTACGATATCATTCTATTGCTGCTTAATGTGGGGTTTGCTTATTTCAAAACATGATACATGTGAATGTATCACCTGACGAAGCGAGAGAAACCGATAGTGATTTTTATTGTAAATAACTTTAGTTTTAACCTTTCATATGTGTAGTGGCTTTAAAGAATCCATGTAATATAAAGAACACACGTTAAAAGTATTGTACAAGAAATAAGAAAGACTTACTAAAAAGTAATAATATTATTTATTTCGTTTACAATTTACATAGAGTCCTATTCGGAAGTGAAAACGTTCTAATAATAATTGTTTATTAAAATAATAATTGTAATTATACTAACTTAATGTGAGTAGTTATTGATTGGTATTGCTAGTATTGTTGCAACTTTCGATATTACTTTTCTGAAACTGGACTAAAATAACACAGTAGTTGAAGACAGTGCCTAAAATCTGAAATAAAAAAAATATTACTTTTTACAATTAGAAATTTAATTAAGATTGAAAAAAAATACTTAACAAGATTTCATATCACATATCAGTTATAAGTGTCACTTTTTAAGAATTACATAATGGAATTAATAAACCATTCTTAGATATTATTTTAGATTTTTTTTAGCTTGGTTTAAAGAAATAATAAGATAAAAATAACAGCATTTTATCGTCATTTATATTAGAATACTTTATAGTAATTACAAGAAGTTTAATAGGCAATATTATCTTACAAAGAATTCGCATATCATTTATGTTATATTTTCATATTTTTTTTATTATTTCTTAATGATTTGACTCAATGCAATGAATTTTAGGTAGAACAAGAAAAAAAAACGTTTTCTTACAATACACGAAACCATAGGAACTCCGTAAACATTTCATTTTCGCCACTTTCTGTGAGATAAGAAATGATCGCCAGGCGGAACTCTTGTACCTGTACAGTTCAAAAGGGTTCACTCATATCTGTCCAACTTGCTTTTTTGTCTATAAGGTAGAGATATGTTTCATTTCTGGTCATTCCTACGAAACATGAAATGACCACAGATCGGAAATCGTATTTCCGGTATCTCTACAAATCGTATGCTTTCCTGTAATAATACTGTAATAATACTAATCATCTTTGTCACTTTCAGCTATGCTATCTTCAGAGTATACTGTCCCTGAATCTTCACTTTCAAGTTTTTATTCTTCTTCCATTTTTGATGAAGGTTCACTTGTACTTTTCGTGGTTTCTTCTGCTTCATAGTTCTCATTACTTTCTGACGATGAGTCTACATTTTCATTTAGCTTCTCATGTCTCAATGATTGATTATATTCTTCAGTCGTACTCTTTGCTGACTTAAGTAGAATACTATCTTTGATGTTTCCATTTACAAAAACATTTCGAGTTTCCTCAATTCGATTCGTTTCGATGTTCAGAATCTTATTTCCTCTGGTCCTGGTGAATATCCCAATAAAATACCTTGTTTGGCTCTTGGTTCAAACTTATTCCTTATCTTGAACTTCGGTACTTTAATGTATGTTAAACTCCCGAATTTCTTTGTGTTTCACACTAGCTTTGAGATTTTTTGGATATCATCTTTTCAACGGAATCTCATTGTCTGCTGTGAGATGAGGAATTCGATTCAACAAGTTATTTGCAGTTTCAATTGAAAATTGCCAATACTTTATGGCAGTTAGCTTCGAGAAGTAGAGTTCTTCCCACTTCAAGGAGTTTTTGGTTCACCCTTTCAGCTATGCTGATCATCTGTCGACTGTACACACTTGAATTCCACACTTGAAGGATCCCACGTTCTTGAAAGAATTTTTCCATAATTGAATTTTTGAATTCTTTCCCTTGATCACTTAAAAGGTTTTTAAGCTTCTTATTGCTTTGGTTTTCAGCAAATGTAACAAGCTGCACGCTGGTACATCATCTTTCGATCTGATTAGATAAACATATGATCGTCTTGAGTAATCATCAGTAAATGTGAGTATGAATTTTACTTTTCTATCATTGCTCACTCTTATCCGACCGCATACATCGGATTGTACATATTCAAGAATCTCTGTAGATCTTATTTTCTTGATCCTCTTGTGTGGAACTTCGCACATTTTTCCCTGCTTGCATGCTACACAGAAACTGTCCTGTTCTGTTCGCATTGGTAACTTGAGTTCTTATTTTTAATTGTTTGTAACTTATCATACGATAAAAGGTCTAATCTCTCATGCCATAAATTGTATATAGAGTTCTGGATCTCTGTCTTTTAAGTTTTAAAATTATCTTTCTTTATTTCATTTATTACCTTGCATTTTACTTCATAAAGATTGCTTTTCAAAGTTCGCTCAAAGACTAATTTTCCAAATTTGTCCTGAACTATGTAACTATTGCCCTCTATAATTTCTTTACATCCCAATGATGCGATCTTTGCACCTGATAACAAATTTACCTTCGTGGCTGGCACTTAATTTGCATTTGTTAGCCTAATCTTTTGAAGTTGGTCTTGCTTCGCCAAATAAATTTCTAGATTTACTTCACCTTTGCCTAGAGCATGGATTGGTCTCATTGATACACCATAGACATTCTTAGGCTTCCGGAACTTTCGATAATTGCGTAACATGGTAAAATTACAACGTACGTGATGCGTTGAGGCACTGACCAGATACCAGGTATTATTTTTATTTTTGAGTTATATTCAGTGATTGGAATTCTGTAAACCATCACACCTGCATATGAATCTTGATGTTTTTTCTTTCCTGCATTATCCTTGGATTTAGCTATGCATTTCTTTTTTCTATTCCTGTTCCAACAATCTGCTCTACATGTCCTAACTTATTACAGTTGTAACAACTCTTAACACCTGGACCAGAACGTCATTGTTAATATTTACAAACGCATTGCTTCATAAAATCTTTAACATATCCAAATGAAACACTAAGCAATGTACTAGCGGTCCCTAGGTTATAGCTTGCCTGTAAAACATAAAGGAACGGTCTTGTATTTATGCTCTTACTTTTAATTATTTTATTTATACAACCAGGCCATTACCCGTATACAAATTGATCGATATAGATATTTGATGAAGAGATATGTTGAGATGGATGTTTCTTGATATAAATGATAAATGAAGATCATAGCTTATATACGATATTCTTGGCAACGAATTGATTGTGATTATTCTCTCGAGTGTGGGCCCGGTACCCGAGTGGGTAAGGGCGCTTGGCTGCGGGTTGGAGGTGCCGGCTTCGATTCCCGGCCTCGGCGGAGGACGGGAATTTTTCCACGCTTCTTTCTCCTCGAAACGGGCCCTAGGGTCTACACAGCCCTCTATAGAATGGGTACCGGGTTTCTTTCCCGGGAGTTAACAGCGGGCGAGCGACGGGCCGACCCCCCGTCCTCAACTTTGTCCCGTAGGTTCTGAACACTGGAGCCTACCCTCCAGTTGCATTGCGTGGGCCTGATCGCATTTTTAACTAACTTTATTCTCTCGAGTGAAGATATCCAAATTCTGATGACTTGTGACTCTAAGCATACAGTTGTGCGTTAGTGAAGACAACATTCTCCAAATAGATGGCAACTTTAATATTTAGAGTCTGTTCTTGAGCTTTATTGATAAACATTGCATAAGAAGATCAGATCGGAAATTACCTTCTTGTGAAAGTGAATGGAAGTAGATTATCGCTTGGTTGCATAGACATCCTATGGATGAAAACAAAATCTCCTTTGTGAGTTCCTGTTATAATCTCGGCTTCTATGAGATGATAATCGAATGAACGGTATTTAAGTTGAGTTCTGTTGCAAAGTCCAAACTTGGAATTGATATTTCCCTAACAACATTATTGGAGATCCAATCTTCAATGACAAATGATGTTGAGGAATACCGCAGAGATTCAATAAGTTCAGATACTCAGGCGGATAGAGATGTTCGTGTTGTGGATTATCAGAAGTATTAATTTTATTCGCACTTAAATACTCTTTAGTCTCTCCTGTATTTTTTGACTTATCATTCGATTGATATTTTTGACACTCTCGTTCTTCGGAGTTAGAAAGGTCAATTCTTTGATTTCAGGTAAGATATTTTCTATGAACTGGTTGAAATGTTCTATTTCTCGGCAAAGATTACCAGGCAATGTTATCATTCCTTCGTTATGGAGTTCTCGATTATATCCGATTCTTGAGGAAATATTCGGCAAAAGTTCTATGATTCTGGTCATCTTGGTTGATGAGCCGTATAGTTATCGTGAGTTTCTTGACTTCCAGATTTGCTTCCAGATGTGCTTCCAGATTTTTGAGTTACAAATAGCGATTTTTTAGGAATTATCCCAATAGAAATAGTGCTTTTTTTTTTCTTGACTCTTTTTTTATTCCAATTGATACTTTTGAGTCGTTCTTGAGTTACAAATAATGAAGGTTTTTGAGTTACAAATGGTGATTCTATTCGCCACCATTTGCTTTCGCTGGCCTCTTCACTCGTTGAGAATTTCATTTCATCTGCCATATCAACCTTCTCCCGTTGCCCTGGTTACTCATTGTTCCGCTCGCGCCGCTTTCTTTATTTTCCCTTCCTTTTTTTTTTAATTTTTTAATTTTGATATTCGTGTAGAAGTCAATTCTCTAAAGAATTTCTATCACAGATATCACTACTGTGATTTATAGTTTGCATTGTAGAACTTGGGACATGATTTATCTTCGATCACTTTTAAATCTTATGAAAAAGAAAGCGATCGGAAACCTATATTTTTCCTATCCCTTTAAATAATAAGCTATATTAGAAGGCATGGGTAAGACTTATAGTTTGGACTGTAGAGGCAGCGACTGTAGAGGTAGATAGACAGACAGAACCTTCCTAAAAGCTACCCTCCCTCTTTATGCTTTGTGTCCTTTCAATAATTTCTCTTTCCCTTCAATATCACTGAAGCCTTGCTTTCTAATAGTAACTTCAGTTTGAGAGTCGGTAGTAATCGTTTCTCCGGAATGTAGTAATAATTTATCACAATGTTTTTTTTATGCAGAAATAGTTATATTTTTTCAAATTAAAGTTAAGCCGTAAGTCTTATATTCTTCTTTCACTTTCCTTAGCATGTACAGAAATGATTCTTTAAATTTAAGAAAAAATTCTGAAATTAAATAATTTGGATCGCTTTATCATTAATAACTTCATGTTCTAATGTGAGAATTACTATATGTGATTAGAAATTTATTGAGCATAATGTTTCTTTTAGTTGTCAATTAATTATTATATCCAATCAATTATTCACATTTATATTCTCTATTGGCTTTTTACACACATATCTAAACAATTTCTCCTTTCTGTAAAAATCATAGTAAACTGATGAGCAGTTTTTCGGAGTTTTTGGGCTTTGGTTTTAATTTGCCGAATATACTTCTTATTTTTTAGCTCTACGTCACTTCACAAGTATGTCGTAGTTTCCATATGCTCAACTAATGAAATAACTCAGGATAATTTTTCAATAAATTTTACATTATAGCATTGTACACTGGAATTCAGTTAACTTATAGTTTGAAATTAATAGAACTTACAGCTGTTAAGATACTTTTAGACAGAGTAAAGTAACCATTAGCAGAAAGTTCTAGAAGCATTCCTGACAGTTTGTTCAAAAATATTTGCACCTGGAAAATGAATTAAAAAAATAAATTTCGTTTTTTTTAATTGTGTCGCCATTAATTGCGATTAATTTGAACTTATGATCATTATAGAAAAAATAATTCAAGGAAAATATACTAGACGTGCTTACGTTTCGAATATGGCGTAAGAAAAAATGTATTGTGTGTGTGGTTTGTTTTTCAGAAAAAGTAGCCAACCCAGCTTTAAATAAATATAGTGTATTAGGGACAACTTGAAATTGTCACACGGAATGTCAGGCTTTTATTGAAAGAGAGCAGAAAACTTTCTGAGATAGACAGTCACAGACAATACTGCAGTGACCTATAATGCAATACTGCAGTTACAGTATACAGTATACTTCAATACCGCAGTTACTGCAATTGACAATACTGCAGTTACCTAATACTGTAACCTATACCTTTAGACTGCAATGACTGACAGTCTAAAACCAAATGCGTTTCCTTACTAACTTTAATTTTCAAAAAGCTGCAACGTAAAATTATATGACATTTGTAATGTAGAAAAATTTAAGAAAGTATGTATTTACCCACTTTTACTTACTGTACAAAAACTGTTTTAAAGGTAAGATATAAAAGATTTCAGCGTTTTGCAGGTACAGGGTTCATATTATTAGGTACTTTCTAATTATTTTGGTCGGCTCAATTTGTTTATTTGTACTTCTATATCTAAATCTAAAGATCTAGCAAGGAAAATTTAAGAAGCTTCGAGCTTTTAAGTTTAGGACCAGTGTCTTTGGGTAAAAATGAATATGATTAGCTGGTGATTAGACTTTTTTAGTGCAACTTATCAGAATGTCACAAGTGTTGCCACATTAGAATGAACTTTCAATTTTCTCTTAAAGAAAGCTCAAGGTTTAGAACCGAAATGCTCAGTATCAAAATTCCTCATTCTCTATTAGATTTTTATACGATAAAACTGTAGCCTACTCTTCCTTCAGATCTAAGTTAGACTCAAAGAATTTATACTTGGAAAGAGATAAATGAATCTTTCCACAGTCTTGATTGGAACGAAATGAATACAAATTTAAATGAAAATATTTTTATAATTAATGTTACAAAACTATTTGATATGAGTTTTGGAATTTGAATTAATGAACATTTCGTGCAATGCATATCATCTCCTGCAAGGAAGTATTTCTAAATAACACGACTTCTTTGAAATTAGAAACAAAAATCAAAATTTCAAAAGATGATTTGAAAATTTTTGAAAATTTTACCTGAAATTGAGACTGCTTATTTGAAAGCAAATGTTCAAATTGCATCAGCGTTGTAGCGAAACTTGCAGCCTAAATAATAAAAAAGAGAACAAAAATATACCGAACTAAAATATTTTTTTCTTAATCTGTAATCTTAGTAAGACAGATTTCTGTTAATAAATTATTTTACTTTCCATAAATTCTTTTGGTATAATTTTACTATTCAGTGTCTTCTTCATTGCCTAATTGCTACTTGTATTTTTGTTGTCTTTTATGAATAGTTGTGTGGTTGATGGTTAAGTTCTATGGATGTGGTGGCGTTTAGATTTTGCTGTAATCGTCTTTTGGGTAGGGTAGGGATTGATAATGTTGATTATTAGGATTTGGGAAGAAATGATCATGTTCATAATGGTTGGATCAAGTTTGCAAGTGACGTCATTGACACAATATTAAATTTGTTTCCTTTTTCCCCTTCAAAGATCTATTTTCAGAAATATTATGGCATCGTTTTCTTTTATATTTCCTTTGCAATTACATAAAGATTAAAAAAAATAATTAAAAGGAACAAATAAATATTTTTCACATTACTTTCTTTGACGTACCGTCGAATATACTGGGGACTCTATGCATATCTAAAAATACAAATACTGCAGTTATTCCCCACAGTGGTGTTGGAAGATTCTTTTCTTGTATAGATTGCATATAGAGGAAAAAACACAAATAAAATGTAGATGCAGCAAAAAACAGTAAGTTG
Source organism: Thereuonema tuberculata (assembly GCA_023159025.1). NCBI lineage: Eukaryota > Metazoa > Arthropoda > Chilopoda > Scutigeromorpha > Scutigeridae > Thereuonema > Thereuonema tuberculata. The sequence goes on along the minus strand of JAFIDM010126929.1, from coordinate 11,109 downwards.
TTGTTAGAAAATAAATCATTCAAAACACGAACTAACGATCATATTCTTTCATATTTGATTCTCAATTTCGCTATCTTCTGTGGTGTAAATAAAGCCGATGATGATCTGAGCATTTTACTAAGTTCTCTATGAAGTTCACTGAAACCTTCATTAGCAATTCTTAGATAATAAGTACAAAGTATAGTTGGTACAATCGGTAGAAGTCTAAAACCTAGTAAATAAAATATGCCAACGCCGAGCATTAAATAGAATCTTTAACCTGAAAAGAATTCGTTTTAATTTTTTTTATTCTTCTGTGTAACAATGATGGACATAACCACAATTATCGTCAAGTTTACGAATATTTGAATAAGAAGATCCTTGAGCCAAAATCTTTTGCGTGTCGAAATGCCTATTTCTTTCCCTAAAGCTTACCATTCCATTAAATGCTGAGGATATTCCTTAGTCTAAAATAACAGAAACAAAAAGTAACTATTTTGCTTTCTACTGAAAAATATATAAGAACTTGCATTTAACAATTTTATATATTTTATCTATAAATAAAGTAGAAAATAAAAATAATTAATAAATTATAAATTATGGCAAAAAATTTATGCTATTCTGGACTAAATGGATATTTACGTATTTCAAATGCAAAAAATTTTTTCAAGTAATGTAAAGAAAATCTTACAGTACATTTAGTGTCAAAGAGGTCTGACTGTTACTTTGGTTTGGATATCATTCGTAATTGGTCGTATACTGAATGAATGGGTTGTACAATAGAAGTTGGAGGGAAAAAACACAAAAAAATAAAGGTTTTGGGTGCCATATAAGAAAGAAATTTATACCCCAAATTACTGATATGCCTGTGTAGAAGTGATTACATTTTCAGCACAATACAATAACTATAACCTGAAAAAAATCAGTATCTTATGAAATCTCCTTGCGCTACAATAAGACTGCTCTACGTCGTGGCATCAAATCAAAGAGGCTTTGGATGGTGTCTTGCGGACTTGCTTGCCCGGCTGTTTGCATGCGAGTCCACAGTTCATTGGTATTAACCGCTGGAGGGTTTTAACATGCCAGTTGCCGAATGACTGTAGGTCAGAAATGTTCAATAGGCGGCATGTCTAGCGAATGTGCAGGCCAAGAAAGAAATGGTATGTGCAGTGCTGCGATGAAAGCTTGAACAATCCTGCAATAGTGATGGCTTTTCATACTGGAATAAAGCACCGCGAAGGATATGACTTGAGCCTTATGATGTAGCCATCGCTATTCAGATTATCCTTAATTTATAGCAGTAGAGAACGCGCATAGTACCCAACGGCTCCATACACCATTGCATCTGGTGTTCGGCCAATCCCACGCTCTATAATGCATGCTAGAAGAAGGCGTTATCTTCCAATGAGTATATGGCCATCACTGTAGTCCAAGTTAAAGCAGAATTCTGTATTCTGTAATCATAAGCCCATTGGAGCCTGAGGGATTGATGATTCAGGAACAAGGGAATCCGCAACCACAGTATCTTCAATGAGTATGCAGCAATCATTATAGTCCAAGTTAAAGCGGAGCTCGTTCGAAAACACGATTATGGTGCCAATCACCATTCCATTGTCTACATTCACAAGCCCATTACAGCCTGAGGCGTCGATGGTTCAAGGTCAAGGGAATCCGCCGAACAAGAATGCGAGCAACCAATCCTCTGTGCAGCAGAAGGCGTCGAATTATGGAGGCACATAATGTCACACCTGCTGCAGTGCTCCACTGTTGTGCTAACACTTTCGATGACGCTGAACACTACCACTGCCATGCGGAATAGGCATCTGTCATACCTCGGTGTCGTCACATGCTGTTGTCTTCTGCCGAATTTTCAATGCACCCGGTTTTCGTAGGTCCATTGCTTCCAAACGTGCATCACGTTTTGTTCCGTAGAAGCAGCAACGTCGCGGTACGAAAATCCAGCTTCACGCAACTAATCGTTGGTCACGTTCGAACTCTTTCATTTGTCTAATTGCGTTCTGCATCGTCGACGAGGCATAGTAATCCTGGAGACACCTTTAAAGAACACTGTCCACGATGCACTACTTGTGTGGATCCTACACAATCCTCTATTTACACGACATTTCCAAGGGCCCTGCTGTGCGCAGACCTGCGCAATCACTCTGCAATTCTAATCATTTAATGTCGTAATCTGCTTTGCATATCCTATACGTTTCAATTGATTATCATCATTCCTTCATGAGGCTGCATTTTTTTTTTTTACAAATACTAGTGTGTAAATGCATAATTTACATATAATTTATCTATCTGGGACGATATGGAAGTCATGGCAGTTTTTTTAATCTGCCAAACGTACGATTCCACTGCAATTCCTGAATAACGTTTGAAAACTTGTTGGATATGCTTATGATTGGCACACTAACGTGGTCTGGGGCAGTGGAGGAACGTCATTTGGGAAATTTGGAAAACACGTATTAGGCAATAACCGTTAATAAGATAATACATTGTAGCCAAGGAACAAAAAAGAACACAAGAATGCTCAATACACATTATTAACACCCCTCAAAATAAGCTCCAAAATTTCCACCGTACGTTGGCAGTGTTTGGGAAGGCGGAGAATACCGCCTTCGGGTGGACGTGAGTCATTAAAGTGTTGGACCTCTCGCGGAAACGCCGTTAAAATTTCAATTTCGCAAGTGTTTCCCAAGCAATGCAGCTTTAAGTTCTGGAATCAAATCAAAGTCGCATGTACTCAGATCTGGTGAATACATAGGATGTTTCAAGCCTTCTTAGCCCCATCGATCCAGCAACGCCTGTGCAGGAGCTGTTGTATGACATATGACCTAACCGTGAATAATTGAACAACACTGGCAACGAACAATGGACAATTTTTGAGATTACTTTGAGAGGGTATTAGCATGTTTTAGAAATCTTGTGTCCTTTTTCTTACTTGGCAACACTGCATTGTCTTATTAAATGATGATTTCCAAGCGTTTTTTCCACTTAACTTATGACGTTCCTCCATTAATCCAGACCACGTTGGTGCCAATCAGAAGCACATCCAAAAAGCTTTCAAACGTATATTCTGGAATTGGAGTGGTGCCGCAGGTTTGGCAGATGAAAAATAGTTGCCATGACTTCCATAATGGCCTACTTATATGAAGGGTTACATATACTACCGTACATACATATACGGTTACCAGAAGATTGGAAGAATACAATGATGATATTACTACTTAAAAAAAGACAAAGTGAAGATATTCAGCATTACGTTCAACCAGTGTTTACATAAAAACCAGTGCATATGAGATGCCATTCTACACTGGATCTATTGGCTATGAAAAAGCTTTTGACTCAGTAAACATGCCTGTTGTGCTTTGGAAAACCACGATATTGATATGTGAATAGGTGTTAGACAGACACATTTAAACTCTCTCTCTCTCTCTGTATTCATCTCTCCCAAACTATTTACAGCAATACTTCAGGAAGGTCTCATAAAATTAGACTGTGAATAAGGAGGCATTAATATCAATAGTTTGCCGATGATATAGTTGTCCTAGCTAAAGATGCAACGGAATTGCAATTGATGATAAAAGAACTTGGACTGGCCCTATGGGAAGACTTAATGATAATACTGTAGATGGTCAACAGAAAATCTAAACTGGATTCCGAGGAATGAAAGTAGGCAGAGAAAGCATCCAAGAGAAATAGGTGGATGAAATTAAAAGTTTTATTGGATTAAATTGGATGAGGAAATCTTTCAACCAAACAAGAAAAAACTTGGAGATCTTCCTCCTTCAGTGGATTGATAATGGTGATGATGATGATGTTATAAATAAGTCTTATATCTAAACCTGTCTTTTGTATGAAGAAAGCAGTATTACTTTTTGTTTTGCTTTGTAACTCATTATTTTAAATTTTCTACTTTAGAAAAGTTCTCAAAATAACTTACTTTGATCTGAACATTGACTAAAGTCAAAGCAACTTGAATTAAAACTACCAGATACATTACACCGAAGATATTAACACTAAATTTGTCAGAAGTGAAGCTGCTAACTTTAAAATTCATGATTCCTTGAAAGAAACTACTAATTAAAAACATGAGAAAACTAAAGATGTTGTAAAACATGATGCAGCTGCAATATCGGAAGCGAAGAGAAGCCGGATTTCTGCTTGACACATACTGCAATGGTAAAATCCCCATAAGTTTAGCTAGGATGATAAGTGGACGAACACATGAATAAATGCCACTATTAACATCATATACGTCTCTCTTCCTTTCGGTGCCCGGAAGTGAAGATATATAAATACTGACTGGATGAAAGCTTGACCTTAGTTCCATCTTCTTATAATAGTGTATGGTTGAAGTTCCTGATATCGTATTGTTCTGCAATTGGGATTTTTGGATTTCCTAGTGAAAAACATACAAGCAAAAACAAATATTTTACATCAGGTATTCATATTAAAATTATTCTATTAGATTATTCAATTTTTAACAAAAAACGAACAAAAAAAAAACAAAACAAAACAAAAGAGAAACAAATAATACAAGAGAGGGGGAAATTTACTTCTCTTTCACATTGTGTTTATGATAAATTTTATACAGGGGAATATGTAGAAGAGAGAGGAAGCTCGAGAAGACTTACCGCTTGGAATTCTGAAACGTAAAACTGGATAAAACCTATTTTCTTTGAGCGAAGTTTGTTCTTTTTTATTAGATTTTTTTTGATTAGTTAGTTCAGGAACTCTTATCATAAACGACAGCATGTAAAATTCCAATTCTCAAGATTCCTACATATAATTTGTTCCTTTACTAAAGTCCTTTATTTCTGTTCGTTGAATTAGATCGCTGACTGGAGAAGCTGGGTTCAAACTTTGGCAGAGATGGGGAGTTTTACCGAAATTATTTCTCCACCAAACGGACCCAACAAATAAAATCCAGTTCTCGATAAAATAGGAGCCGGGATACTTTCCGGGAAATAATGGTGGTGAGCATTGAACTAACCCTCCAAATTCAAGCATTACCAATAATCATTTAAGCGTCTAAGCCTACATCCTACGAGGGGTGATCATCCTACTAAGGTTACAAGTTTCTTCCATTATAGAGAAATCAGTAGTGTTCAGTAATTATAATATATGCGGTTGGCAACTGTGCAGAGTTTCAGCGACCCTACAGCGCTAGTGGGGGGTAAACACAAATGGTGACTCGTTTGGAAAACTGGTCTTGCGAAGAAATCCGCGGCGTTATGCGACACGATTGCGCGAAGCACTCAGGAGGAAATGGCCAGGACTTCTCACCGAGGTATTCATCTTCCTTCACGACAATGCGCGACCTCATACAGCCTAGAAAACCAACACGCTCTTGAAGCAGTTTTGCTGGGATATCCTCGACCATCTTCTCTACAGCCCGGACCTCGCTCCCAGCTACTTTCAACTGTTTACCTCAATTGAAAGAGCATCTAGGAGGCCGACCTTGCGCTTCAGACGAGGAGGCGAAGCACTTCACGACAACGTGGCTGAACACGCATGGACAGGATTTTTACCATGAGGGAATATTCAAACTTATGCAGCGACAAGTGCCTACATCGATATGGAGACTATGTCGAAAAATAACCTAATGTATGTACTATCAGTCGACTGTATTGATTATATGAAAAAAAAGTACACTTTTCACTGCAGGCTTTGTAACCTTAGTTTCTGATCACCCCTCGTATTTAATGTCTAACAATAGCAGTGCTTCTCCTCCATCATGGAATGGAATTCTCCATTGATCCAGAGGGATCCGGGAAAAGTAAGAAGAAGATGACTTCTCATTTGGTTCAGAATTTCTTCAATTTTCCATTAAAGTAGTAGGAATTTTCTAACATTAAATTTTTTTCCAAGTATTTTTGAGCTATCAGTCATATTTTTTATTTCTTGAGTAGCCAAGCTATCAAATCATTTTGTAAGTCACATAATTAAATTGGTTATGATCTTAGAAAGATTATGCTTATCTAAAAAAATATTATTTAATTTTTTTTCTTTCTATTTTAAAGCGAAGGAAAATTGTAACTTACAATAATGGCTGAATGTTACTTTCCTTTTTTCCATTTGCTAAAAATTAACTCGCAAATAATTACGATACGTTACATATATTAGTTTCAGAAATATGATAGCAAAAGCCATGTTTAGCTTTTTCTTTATTTCAATCATAGTAATTGAACAATTTGAAATTTAAACTGAGAATCCAAATTCACTGTATTGTTAGACATCGATTGTTTGTCATCAGAGAATTTCAGCTCACCATAAGTAATCTTTACCCGCAAATTTTTCGGAAGAGATCTACACTGACGAACTTATCAAAGAGACACTAAAGACACTGTATCTCTTGCCTGCATATATGGATACTACATTTCAAAAAGATTCACTTAGGGGTTTATAGCATTTAGGGATGGTCGGGCATAAACAGAAACACAAACACACAGACAAGTAATATAACATATTTCAGGAAAGTACTCCCAAAAATAAAAATTACATAAAAGAAAAAATCTAAAAAATAATGGAGATTTCCTGATTAAAATTCCACAGATTAAATGTCTTAGTTAAACATTAACTAAATTTTATTTTTTTGGAAAACGTTTACAGATATGAATGGTCTTTAATGTGAAATATAAAAAATATAATTGAATATTTTAAGATTTTCTGTGCATCTTTAAAACAGATCAATTGCAGATACCCTTTGAGGATTCTGAAAGAAGTCTTAGGTCCCCGGTTTGTCTGTCTGTGGACACATATCCCACAATGCTTCGCAACAGCTTCTGTTAGCTCAGTTGAAGGTGGCTTGTTATCTCAGTTGGTTAGAGCGTCGTGCTAATAACGCGAAGGTCGTGGGTTCAATTCCCCATGGTAAATTTTTTTTAAATTTTTTTTTTAAAAAATCATTATTAGAAATTCAGTGTATTAACAACGTTTGAATTAAGAATGACGATTATTCTATATAAATAGGGGTGGGTAAGATAGCATGGGGTCGCAAACAGACTCGCAAGAGCATTTTCTAGACCACCCGGCGCGGTCTATTCTGAAGTAAAGGTGACTCAGAAGCCGTTGCGAAGCACTGTGTTTGGTTTACTAATCACTATCCGTACCTTTTTTATATAACACTTTTTCAAAACTTTTTTGTCTCTTTTTTTTCTAAAAAAATCTAACTTATCATTTAGTGAATGTCCAAAAATAATATTTCAGTTAAAAAAAAACACATTATTTTAAAATAGTAGATATTACCTTAAGACAGTGGAGAGCACACTTCTATTCTTTCTTAAGTCGATCTTAGTAAAGTTCTGCGTTTAACGATTTTCTTTGTTTGTTTGTTTTTTTATTCCCGAGCCATTCACTTAATGGAAGTGCTTAATCAGCACTGTTGATTTACGTAATGTGAATGCGTTGCTGCTGATAGTAAACTATAGACAATTCCTCATAAATTAGGATCACAAATGTGTCATTAGGATCTCATTAGGGAAAACAGATTTAGCTTGAAGTCAATTAAAATGAATTAATCTGTTTCAGTGCATGAGATGAAGTTAAATAAATGTTTACAATGAATAAGAGTTATGTGTTTTTTTTTCCCTTTGTAAGACATTTCTTTCCTATCAAAAGCAATCCGTATCCTATCAAAGTGTTTATGGCTCTATAACTGAAATTTATGCAAAGAATAAATCTTCAAAGATATTTATGTTTCCTTATAAAGCAACAGAAAAAGATGTCATTATCAATACTGATTATACATTTTATTGTATTACTGTATATCCAGTATAATATTAGTATCCATATACATAAAAACTAGAAATTCAATTAATATATATATATATTTTATTTATTTTTATGTTTTATTTTGACTTAATTGACTGAGCATTCGAAGTGTTACTATTCAACTTGAATATCATTTATTTGTCTGTATTTACGCTTTAGGTTAAAATCGCACGACAAATTCTAAAAAAATATATGCTACGAAGTTACATGGCAATTAAAAAACGTAGCCAAAGTTAATTTCAAATCCGTCTCTCAAAAATACAAAAAACGAAACTAACTCGAATTCTATTAGTGAACAGGTTAAGATACTTTCAAAAGTGGTACGATTCTTCCTTGTGATTTAACTTAAATGTTAATAAGATTTTCATCTTCACCCCATCTCTCCAAAACCTCCGATTTGATGAATGCTTAGTTTCCAATAGATCTTCAGTCAGCAATATTTCAGTGCTAATAATTAGTTACCCTAAATTAATTGGTGAATTCATTGTTTGAATTAAATAAGAAGTTCTTAATTTGGAACCTACTTAAAAGGTATTATAATGGATTTTTCTTAACATCTTTTGAAGTGTCACAAACAAGCAAGAATTACTTAAAAATCAAGACTTTTATAGTATCCTTATGTATTATTTCTCAAAGCTGTTTTTCTGTCGGAACGCCGTATTTCCGTTGATACTTCATCAAATTCAATGATTGAGACATCATTTTGAAGACTACGTTCCCCGCTAATGACGAAAAATAAACAAATTGTTTAAAATTAACGTTTATTTAAAAAAACTATATTTTAAAAAACTTTTTATAAAAATGTAGACACGCTTTAACAGAAGCGACTTCTTTTCGAAAACGAAACCACATTTTAAATAATGGTTTAGCGTCGTGACCTTCAAATATATTCTTTTTAAAATAATAATGCTCTTTAAAATAATATTTCATCGTTTATTTAATAAGAACAGATAAAAAAACAAACAAAGATTTATATTTTAATAAAATTAAAGGAATTATTACAATAAGAAACCTAAAAATTTGTCAAGTTCTCATATATTATTTATCAAAGGTTTTTTTTTTTTTATTTCCCTTAATACTTCATCAAATCAATGATAATGACATATAATTTTGAAGTTTATGTCCACCGCTAATGACGAAAAATAAACAAATTGTTTAAAATTAGTGTTTTCGTTAAAAAATGTTAGTTTAAAAACCTTTTTTAAAAACCTTTAGTTGTAGAAGGCAAACTATGTTTAACAGCTTTTGTAGTTGCTTATTATTTCTCAAAGGTGTGTTTTTTTTTTTTTTTTTTGGTCGGTGCGCTCATGATTGAGACGTCATTTTGAAGGTTACGTTCACTTAAATCAACGTTTCTTCTCGCAAGTAAGTACCATTCTTATGTATTATTTCTCAAAGGTGTTTTCGTGTCGGTACGGCATATTTCCCTTAAGACTTCATCAAATCAATGATTGAGACATCATTTTGAAGATTACGTTCCCCGCTAATGACGAAAAATAAACAAATTGTTTAAAATTAATGTTTTTGTTAAAAAACTTTATTTTAAAAACCTTTTTATAAAAATGTAGACACGCTTTAACTAGTGAAGCGACTAATTTTTCGAAAGCGAAACAAAATTTCAAATAATGCTGTAGCGTCATAACTTCTAATCCATCGTTTTTGGAATAAAAATGCACTTTAAAAAGATATTTCATCGTTTATTTAATAAGAACAGATAAAAAAACAAACAAATATTTATGTTTTAACAAAAATAAACGACTTATTATAATAAAAAACATAATTTGTCAACTTCTCATATATTATTTCTCAAAGGTGTGTTTTTTTTTTAACTCACTTAATACTTCATCAAAATCAATGATTGAGATATTTTGAAGATTACGTTCACCGCGAATGACGACAAATAAACAAACTGTTTAAATTATTGTTTTCGGTAAAAAACTTTATTTTAAAAACCTTTTTATAAAAATGTAGAAGGTGCCATCTATTGACAATCTGATCATTTATTTATTTCCACATTACCATTCGGCCACTGATCAAGATACCATGCGAATTATTCGCACGGGTCAACCTTTTTATAAAAACGGAGAAGGCGGCATCTATTGACAATGGGTTTAACTAACATGCACGACAGCTGTCGGATTTGTTTAATATTTCTCAAAAGTGGTTTTTTGGTGCGAATTATTCGCACGGGTCAACTAGTAAAAATTAAATTTCAACACTCCTAACAACATCTTAGAATTTGTAGCTTTATATTTAGGATAAACGGTTGAGGATGCTTTAAAAATAAAAGTGAGAATATATTATTCTTAAGAAATAATGTCCGAAAATGATGAAAATTTGATTTTTCTAAATTGCCCCAAAAGTGTAATGTCGAAGCATAACCACTCGATCGATTTCAAGGATGTTTGCAATAGATTGTGTGAAATGAAGCGAGAGGAAATCGAAAACTTCTTGAGGAACAATCAATGAAAAATCGTGTAAATTTAATGTAAGAGCAAGACTCGCATTCTTCTTTAATTTGTCGCCAAGAGAGAAATTTTAGAGAGAATACGCTAAAAATAAGCTTACGTAAACAGCACAAGAGACCAGAAAGGCTTATCTTATTATTAATAACACCATGAGAAGTTAAATGGCTCAAATACTTAATTTTTTTCGTATTGTTTCGAATTTCTTTTGAAGTTAAAAACCAATAATAACAATTTCGAAATGTTATGATATTTTAATTGAAATTTGAACGAATGTTTCTGATAGAACTTAATAGAGTTTACAAGATTTAAAAGATCTCGCTTTTTACTTTCCTTTCAAGGATACTTGACATGAAATTTGTTTTCCTTCTTTAAGATATTTCCCATGCTCACTAGCTGTGGAACCACTGTTTCTCTAACGGAAGTTCTTTAACGGAGTTTCGGGGAACTATCTTTTTAACCGAAGCCAGGATACTTTTTTATGTTTTCTACTATTTCCGTAGAGGAACTTTGTCACTTTTGAAATGTTAGTTTAATCAATGAAAAAACTGACTTACAGATAGACAGGCAAAATTCACAGAGTTTTTCTTCGTGTACAGGTAGTATCACAAATCGCTAAAAACATATTTCAAAATAAATAAAAGCAAATAGTTTTATGTTTAAAATTTTAGTATTCACATATTTTCTTTAATTACTTTTAAGAAAGTAAATTCTATTTTTACTGTGTTTAGAATGAAAGCGTAGATTCACTGTGTATTAAAAACTAACCAAGTATTGCTGAATTGTCAATTTTGAAGACTGGTTTGGTGGAGAGAGGAGGAGTCCAATATAACCGTGCTCAAAATTTCAGTTGAACCAAAATTAAGATTTAAAAATAAAT
>JAFIDM010126928.1:49778-63820 GCA_023159025.1 Thereuonema tuberculata | reverse complement strand
ACCTGATTGTGTCGGTGGAGGTAGTCTGTTTGAGAGAGAAGGGGACAGCCTGATATTACGTGGTCGATCGTCTCATGCGTAGTGTGGCATTTCCTGCATTTGTCGTCATGTGTGTTTGCATCGTGTAGAATGTGTTTCTTGTAGTTGCGTGTGGAGATGACTTGGTCCTGTATTGCGATCATGAACCCTTCGGTCTCCCCAAACAGCTCACCACTCGTCAGCCATCTGTTCGACGCTTCCATGTCGACATGAGGCTGGCTGAGTTCGTGATGATGTCTGCCATGGAGTTCCTTACGAGCCCATGATTCACGCAGCTGCTGAGTGTGGGTGACAGGGGTGGTGAGTGTTGGAGAAGAGTTTTCGAGGTTCAGGGGTGTGAGGTGTGTGTCAGCCTTGACAATGGCTGAGTGAAGTGAGGAGTCTTCTGCTCTTTGGTGGAAATGTTCCCTAAGTGTATGTACTTGTTTTTCGTGTAGGGTGATGAGGTTGATGAGTCCTCGGCCTCCCTCCTTGCGGGGAAGAGTCATCCTTTCCGTAGCGGACTTGGGGTGGTGCATGTTGTATTTCGTGAATGTAGTGCGTGTTGCGCGTTGTAGTGCTTCGAGTTCGGTGTTTGTCCATGGAATTATACCGAACGAATATGTTAGTGTGGGAACGGCAAAAGTGTTGATAGCTTTAATTTTATTTCTGGCGTTGAGTTGTGTTTTGAGGATTTTGTGAACTCGAGCAAGGTATGTGTTCTTCAGTGCATTTTTGATGTTTGCGTTGTCAATGACGCGCGCTTGCTGGAAGCCCAGGTACTTGTAGGTCTCTCCCTGTTCCATGGATTGGATGGCCAAACCATGGTCCAGTTCAAAACCCTCCAAATTCGAAGTCTTCCCACGTATTATGTGTAACTTGCGGCATTTGTCAATTCCAAATTCCATCCCAATGTCTTTGGTGAACTGTGTGGTGGCTTGTAGTAAATTAGTAAGTTGTGCATTGTTTGTGGCATAGAGTTTAATGTCATCCATGTAGAGTAAGTGTGTGATTTTATATGGTGTCACAGTGCCTGTGGTAAGCCTATAACCGTGTTTTGTGTTATCTAGTATATGGCTCATTGGATTCAAGGCGAGGCAGAACCAAAGAGGACTCAAGGAGTCTCCCTGGAAAATACCTCTCCTTATGGGAATGGGATCTGTAGTGATGGAGGTGTTAGAGGTGCGTAGGTGTAATGTTGTGTTCCAACTCTTCATCGTGGCAGCTAAGAATGCCGTGATCTTGGGGTGTATTTTGTAGATATGAAGAGTGTGTAGGAGCCAGGAATGAGGGACAGAATCAAATGCCTTCTTGTAATCGATGTATGCGATATGTAAGCTCCTATTCTTCGCGCGTGCCTGGCGCAGGATTACAGAGTCAATAAGGAGTTGCTCCTTACAACCCTGGGAATTCCTGCGACAGCCCTTCTGCTGTTTGGAAAGAATGTTATATGTCTCGATGTGTGTGTAGATCTTGTCTGCGAGGCAGGAGGTGAGGAGTTTGTAAAGTGTGGGGAGGCAAGTGATTGGGCGGTAGTTTGCAGGTTGCGCTGTTTCAGTGTTCTTCCTCTGTAGGTATGTGACACCCTGTATGAGGAAACGAGGCATATGTTCTGGGTGTTGGATTATGTCAGTGAGTGTAAGCGCTAGTTTTCCATGCAGGGACGTGAACCTCTTGATCCAGAAGTTCTGGACTCCGTCTGCACCAGGAGCCTTCCAGTTGTGTGCATGTTTTAGTGCTGTCTGTATGTCTGCGAGAGTAATCTCATGGAAGGACATGCAGGGTAAGTGTTCAGTGAGTTGCTGTTCCTCTGTTATCCATGGTGCTTTATCATTGTGGGGGATAGGGTTTGACCACAGAGACGACCAGTATTCATGTAAAGCCTCGCTGTTGGGAGTGTTTGTGTTAGTTGCAATAGAGGAAGATGTAAGGGATCTGTAGAATTTTTTCTCATTGTATTGGAAAGTGTTGTTCTGTTGTTTGCGCAGAGTGCACTGTTTGTATCTTTGTAATCTTTTTGCAAGTGCACTCAATTTATGTTTTAGGATTCAATACATTTTTATGTTATAAATCAAATGACCCTGCAAAATGACTACCTTATACAATTACCTTTTATTTTACTCTTAGTAAATGCTCTTTGTTATATTGTATCTAATTTATTAAATTATATTTATTTATCTAATAGCCGGACAGCTATCTGAAATTTAAAATCCCAATATAAATTTCAGAAAACTGTTTCTGTGAACGTACGGCCAAACTACATTCACTTCATCAGTGGCATCTATTATTAAATTTTGAAACTAAAATTTGGATGACACAAAAACGCATTATTTAAAGAAATTTGCTCTTTTTTATTGTATATATTCTTTTTTAAGTTTTTTAATTTTATATCTTTTTTAATTTCTTTTATATTATATACTTTTTTTGCCTTTTTATGCTTTTTTATATATATATTAAAAAAAAAAAAATAGATGACAATCATCAGATCAAATTCAAAACTTCTTTAAATAAAGGATTTAATTTTTTATTGTCATAAGATAACTTAAATGATTATAAATTAACAAATTCTATCTTGAAGAATAAAATGATTAAATAAAATTATGAATATATTTAACTTTACATTTTTTATAAATTTGAAATTTAAATTTTTTCTGAAATTGTAAAATATATGTATTTAAAACTTTATTTGGAAAATTATTATTTGTAAATTCATTAATAAGATAATTTAAATTACGGAAAAAATCTTCCAATTTAGAATTAATATCAAAATATCTTTTGAGTTCTTGTATGAAAATATTTTTAAATAAATTTAAACTAACATTACTTGTAAAGTTATGAAATCTATTAATTTTCAATGGAAATAAAAACATTTTTATTTCCATTGAAAATTATTAAATAGTTTAATATATAGAATTTGTTGATGATAATATATTCGTAAATCTAAAAAATCAACAAATTCAGAGTTAATATTAGTTTGTTGAAGTTAATAATATTTTTATAAATTTTGTCTTCTATATAATCAATTGTAAAGTTAGTATTAAAAATAATCAAATCATCTATATATCTATAAATTTTAAATTGGAAAGGGGAATTAATACAAAATTGATATTCGTAAGCCAATAAAAATAAATTAGCAATAATGCTACTATAATTTACCCCCATTCCAATACCTTTGATTTGGGAATATTTCATCATCAAATTCAATATAATTATTATATAAATTAAATTGAAGAAAATTAAGAAATTTTTTAATAGAAATATTAAATAAACTGGTTATATTAAATTCTGAAATTAAAAATTTTATTTGTTGTAATAAAGAATCTAAAGGTATATTTGTAAATAAATTTTCAAAATCTGCAGTAATTATATTAACAATTTTATTATTATTTACATATTTAATAACTTCATCATGATTATGAATAAGCCAATAAAAATCAGGATTAATTTTATTTTTAATAATTTCATGTAATTTATTGAGAAAAATTTGTAAAATAATATTTTAATAGAATTAGTTGTACTACAAATCATTCTAAATTTATTTATCTAATTATATAGTACGGTATCGTTTATAATTTTTAATCCACTGACCATGCTTAGACGTATCAGAATTATATCGTGTTTGGACTTTTTGGGCAATGATTAATTTGTAGAATTTAATAAATGCAATAAAAATTAAGTAAAGTTAACAGTTTAAAAAAATATAGTTTTGTAGAAAAATCTCCAGTATATAAAAAAGAAGAAGAGGTTGGGTAGGGGTCGTGTGGGCGGTTGTAGGGGTGGGGTAGGGGGTCGTGTGGGCGGTCGTGGGGTCGGAGGGGGCGAGGAGCGCTCACATGCCACGTCTGTTTGGACAACGTATAGCCCTCCGGTCACCCGGGGCAAGGGTATATTTCGGCGTCCCCTCCACCCATACTCACTCCATTTAAGGCTGGGCGCACACCAAACCAGCAAAACTGCTTTGAGCAAACGCATTTTTGCCTTGGCATGCTTTTTCAATGCTTTTGAATACAAGTCACCAAACCAGCAAAACGTTTTGCTGGTGACCGGACAGTTTTGCTGGATGACCGGGCAGTTTTGAGCATGCTCGTAGCAGAAGCATGGACCATTGCTCGGTCACCAAGCAAATTTATTTGGCTTGAGAGGTTGATATCTATTTCGATTTTGTAGTCTTTTGAAACAACAAAGATTATAAAATCAACATAGATATCAACCTTTAAATTTATTTATTATTTAATATTTTAATTTTATTTATTTATTAAATTATTTATTTAATTTATTTATTTATTAATATCATTTATTTATTTTATTATGTATTCATGTTGATTTTATTATCAAAATATATTATTATTTTTAATTTTGTATGTACATTTTGTAAACAAGTATTCATTCTAATTCATTTCTATTGTAAAAAAATGTTTAGTTGCTTATAGGGTTATTAGAAGTCTTTGTTCTGTGGTCAGGCTTTTGCGGTAGTTCATATCCACTTTTCTAATGCTTTCAACATTTAATATATAATCAAATGTATTTATTGTCATTCGTGTCAAGTTCTTAAACTTCGATTGATCCGATCGTAGCTCCACAATAAATTTATCCAACGTGCATTCACGTGCTCTTTTTTTGATTTATAAGATGAACCCATATGCGTTTTCTTTTTCTTTCATTGTACGTTTGCTGTAGCCGGTATCACATAACTACAACCGTCTCATCATCGGAATCCATATTGGCGCTGATTTTTCCGGCAACAATTTTTATTCCATTTTGCTCAAAACAGTTTTCCTCGAAGCAGTTTTGCTGAAAACAGTTTTGCTGAAATCAGCTTTTCTTGGAGCAGTTTTGCTGAAAACAGTTTTTCTCGGAGCAGTTTTGCTGGTTTGGTGTGCGCCCAGCCTAAAAGTATTTAATAAAAAACAAAAGCATAAACCTTCAATGTACTTAAGTCAATGCTCTTAATTACAGCTTCGTAGCTTTACTCATCAACACATTACACGATCAAGCAAACAGATCAAGTGAAATTCAGTTGTGAAATTACAGCACTCCTCTATTGTATTTTGTATAATTTTTAACAGAATCTAAAAAGTAAAAGGTTTTTTTCTCCGTTTGTTAATCTGAAATTACAGAAGTGGGTAACATTAAGAAATTAGACATTCAGTTAAACTTCAAATCCTTCTTAAGTTTATTTTGGTTTTAAATTGATACAGTATTCATGTAGTACTTTACTATTTCAATTTAAAACACGTTGAAAACAAATTAGATTTTTACATGAGTTTTGGATACTAAATTTACTAACAGTCCTTATTCATTCTTGAATCTAAATCAATCAAATTGTCACTTTTGGAGCTTTTTTGGCAGCAAAGGTGTTAATAAGGTCATCAAAAGAAATAGATGATATTCTCTGGTGCTCGATAGAAATGATGCTCAAGTTAGAGAGTCTGTCTTGTTCCGTTGTGCTCCTCAAGTAGTTTTTGACTATTTTCAATTTACTGAAGCTTCTTTCGGCTGAAGCAACTGTAACTGGTAAAGTTAGAAAAATCTTCAATGCCGTAGACAAGTTTGGATAAGCATCTTGAAGCCCATGTTTATAAATAATCTGGAGCATTGCCTTTGCATGTGCCGTTTTTAATCTGTCGTCAATTTCCATCGCATGATGCTTGAAGCTTTCTACTTCTTGAAAAAGTTCTTTTTTGTTCAAATCCGTTTTGTAGGAATCCGCGACTTTTTCAGCTTCTAACCTTAGCTCTGCAACATTCATTTTATTCATTATTTTTCCATTCAGGAAACTAAATTTAAAGTTTACTTCTTCCAGAAATGAACATTCATGTCATTTAAAATGCTGTTAAATTCCCCTCAATCCCACTTTAAAAGAGTCTTCTTGCGGTAATCCACTGTCCTCATCTTCACACATCTCTTCAAACATTTTCTTTTTTTTTCCTTTTCCGTTTTTCCTCAAATTCTTGAGGGACATCAAGGCTTTCAGCTATTCTTCTGGCTTCCGAAATAGCATCTTCTGATACATTGCTCCTTATTGATTCTAAATCTGTATTAACCGTTGATGTGTCTCGCAGCTGTTCAAATTTGCAAATGTTTTGTGCCAAACATCTAGCTTCCACTTTTGTTTCAGCGTTACAGAGCGAACTTTCGACCAATTCCTCTAAAGCATATTTCAAATGGTTTAAATGCTTATGAAAAACATCCACTGACTCCTTCCTTGCTGACCATCTGGTCTTACTCAGGAATTTTAAGGAAATCGGCACATGCTTCTTTAAAACTTCCCATCTTGAAGTAGAAGATGAGAAAAAAAAAAAAGGCGATTTACTATGCCAAAAAAAAGATTGGGCTTGTGGAGAGAGCTCAGCAGCATGCACACCAACTAAATTTAATGAATGAGCTGAGTATGGGGTACAAAACATGCCAGCTTATTTTCTGTTAGAATTCTAGTTTGAACTCCCTTATAAATGCCGATCATGTTAGCTCCATTGTCGTAAGACTGGCCTCTGCAATTTTTGATGTCCAATCCGTCATTTTGTAATTTTTGTTAAATTTCTTCCGATATTCCTAACCCCGTTTTGTCATGAATAATAAAAAAATCTATAAACTCTCTGTTTTATCAGGCCCAGTTTCAGTCATTTTCACATACCGAATAATTTGGGTCATCTGTTCTTTGTGGCTTATATCGGGAGTAGCATCAAATATAATTGAAAAATATTTGGCATCTTTCACATCTTTGAGAATATCTTCTCTTACTTTGCTGCTAATTAACGTGAGAAATTCATTTTGTATCTTGTGGGAAAAATACCCAATCTGACCTTTTCAATGGCGATTGATATGATCACGTAAATCAACATTGTAATGGGAAATCCAATCGATTGTGTTTAAAAACCTCCCACTTCTTGGATCACCAAAATTATCTAGCTCAGATGATCCTCTTAATGGCAACTCCTTGTTTTGCTAAAAATACTATTGCATCAATGATACAGCGAAGCACTTGTCGTCAGTGAGTTTTTTCTCTTGCTATATGTTCTTGTACCTCTTTATCTATTCCTCCCTTTTTCATTGACGTTTCAAGTGATTTCCAAGAACAAAAACAACGCTTTGATTTTATGAATTTTCATGATCTAGAATTCTTTCATTCACCCTTTTCCATTGGGTGAAACCCTCTTCTTTAGCTAAAAATGGTAAGGTAGTTGTATATTCTTTAAAAGTTTGTGAAAATAGCCTACATGGGATGCAAAATAGTGCATTTTTAATCTTGCTATAACCTAGCCAGGATCTTTTTACTTGCTCTCCATTAGGCAACAGTTTGAAAAACCAGTTCTTTGTGAGACAAACGCCCTCCCTCATACTTTTGCTTAGATCTAGTCTTGTTCATTATCTTTATCTAACCTCATTTTCGTTATATAACATCTCTGATGATCAGATATTGTACTTGGCCATGACCCTGGATCTTTAATATCAAAATCTAACTGTGAGTCCTGAAGCTCTTTGTTTCTACCAATTTTTGAGCTATTATCTATCATGCTCGAAACTACAGAATCATCCGTTTTACTGAGAGCTAGCTGTTCAGCGATTTCTATATCTTTAGCAGTACTTACAGGGTAAGTGTTAATGGCTTCCATATGTACATAGTTAGACTGGTCAGCCTCAACTGGATGTTCTTCTCCTTGTGAATCTTCTTCGTCTCGTTGTTGGCAGCTCACCTAAAATTTAGAACCGTTTATTGGTCGCTATTAGATAATAAATTACTATTAGAAAATAAAAGCAAGAAAATTTTTTTTAACGGAGATATCTTTTGAATTCAAAATTTACATCCTCAATGTTTCCTCATCTTCAAACTTAGACAATTTTTTTTTTTTTTTACTGTATCCAAAAGATAACAAAATAAAAATAAAAAAATAAAAATCTTTTTGTTTTTATTGAAAACATCCCACAATATCGCCCTCGACAACATGGTTTGTACCGTTATAACTATCATCAACTTAACTATCATTCTATTAATAGGCAAAAGTTGTACAATCTTTGTAAATTTGTAGATTTGTAAATTTGTGGTTTTGTAAATTTGTAATTTGAAATAACCAATCACAGTGCAGCGTTGGAACACGTCAGGCATGATGTCACGCCCTTGTTTAAAGATGCCGTCGCTAATATTCGTTCCACTTCACGGCGAAAAATCGCAATTACACAATTATTATCAGCGTATTGAAATTTTCTTTCCCACATAAATGAAGTTTACACTGAAATGCATGAAGTTCATGCGTCAAAATTTATCAGAGAGTTTGTAAAACCTCGGTTTTTATATAATTTCGGCTGTGGAGTCACTCACTCACTAACCAACAAGTAGGAGACAATAACGATGCACGTGCCGTCATTGTTGTCTAGACAGGATTATTGGTATTGGCTGTTGGACATTCATTATTATTATTGTTATTGTTGAAACTGGTAAATCATTTTTTTATTTTTTATTTTAACAAAAATTTGGCTTAGTCATTCAAATTATACGTAGGCTGTTGCGGAAGTCATGGCTTTTAAAAAATGAGCTTAAAACATCTTTCTCAATCTTGTGTTTTTCAAAAATTTAAGGGTATTTCAAAAATGTGGCATTTGTTTTACTTCCGTTAATATTGCCTCAATTTTGACGAGCCTATTCTTTTAAGGTAGCAGGTTGCCATTATGTTTCATAATGAGAAACCGCAGCGCTGGCTACTACGAAAGTGGTAAATCAATTTTTTATTTTTTTTTATTTTAACAAATTATAATATTATTTTAACAAATAAGCCAATATTGAAATTACATATGGGCTGTTGTGGAAGTCATGGCTTTTAAAAAAATTAGCTTAGAACATATTTTTCAATCTTGTGTTTTTCAAAAATGTTGAATTTGTTTTACTTCCGTGAATATTTCACGGGTCTCAACTAGTGAATCTAAATTTACGAAGAGGACAAATCTTGGCATGGTCTCTATGAGTTGTAAGGTGGGAGAAAGAAGAGAAGCTAAGCTTAACTAAATCTTGGAGCCATGGGCGCACCCAAGGGGGAGGTTTGGATGCTCGAGCCCCACCTCCTTCTTCTCTAAAGCAGGGCAAACACGATGCAGCTTTTGCTGCGCAATTCATTGCAATTAAGTTGCACAAAAAAGGTTCCAACGACAGTCAGGGCGCACACGATGCAACATTCTTTGCGCCGCCGTTGGAACTAGCGGGCAATCCCATAATTCATTGCGAACACGGCTTCCGAGGTGAAAAATTCAAAAAATCTAGGTTTTTCAAACGCTCTGATACATCCTGCCGCATTAAATTACTGCATTTACATATAAACTGTATTTATGTGTGAAAGAAACTCGCAATACTCTGATATTTATTGTGTATTCGCTATTCGCCCATCTCAAGCGAAGGAAATCTGTTCCGACGCCATGTTTCTCCCTTGGGCCGACGTCACGACTGACATATTCCAACGCTGCACTGTGATTGAGTAATTTCCATGCAGCTTCCTTGCAGCTTGCGGAGTTGCACCCGACAGATATCCTCGCCTTTGCAGCTTTTTCTCCATGCAACTCCGGTTGCAACTTTGCCCATGCAGCTCCAAAAACGCTCTAGGCCAAAAGTTGCACATGCAACTCCGCCCAAAGCTGCATCGTGTGCGCCCTGCTTAAGAGTATAAAAAATTTCGGAAAAGAGGCCAAGTTAGATCGAGTTGAAATTCCTTAGAAAAGGAAGAAATCAGGAGTGCTGTAACTAGCCTTAAATCCTCCGATTCGCGTCTAGTTTTCTGGGGGAGGGATAAATTGGACTAGTTTAAATTTGAACTGGTTGATAAAAAGCAAACATTTTTAACATTTCAAAGCCTAGCATCAACAATTAATGTTCTAAATTAAACTAATTTTTAAAAATTCAAAAAATACTGAGCTTATCTTTTTCTGTCAACCACGACGACATAAATGATGATAATCTGTTTTCATTGTGATGCCGCTCCTTGGCTTTTTTCCTGTATTGTGCTCCAGAAGGTTTCCTTGACATTTTCGTTGTGTTGAGTGACTAATTCGAACTCTATTTTCTAAATTAAATTATCTCTAAAACAGGTAGATAGTTCAAAAATTAAATTCATATTTGTTTTGAAAATCTTGGGAATATTATATTAAAATTAATTTTTAAGGATGTTAACTATGTATTTAATTAATTTCAAACAGAGAATTTTTGAATCTAGTATTTTTCCTTTTATTATTCTAACAAACTTAACAACAAAAATCGTTTATACAACTTATTTCAAAAGAATAAATAAATAAATAAATAAATAAATAAATAAATAAATAAATAAATAAATAAATAAAATTAAGGATAGGTAAGTTACAAAGCGTAAATAATAATATATATATTGAGGATACTGAAGGCATTTATGTTTCATTGCACTTATATTTTCTCCTTTATAGAGAGGTGATCCCCACAACTAAAAATTAATATTAACTAGACCGTGCTGAGTTGTACATGATTAGCGCAAACCAGGCACGATACTAATATACCAAGTTTTGCTTGGTAGTTCCTTGCTTAGGACATTCGATAATTTCTTATGAGCCCTTCTGACTAGCTATGATTCTTTTTTATGTTGCTGGTTCACTTTGCCGAACGAATACATGGCTTTCAGTAAATCCCGAATCGGTAGGAATTATCGCCTATATCCCATCCGGGAAGTAACCTAAAGCACACACCAGCTAATCTAAAGTAAGGATTCAATCATTATCCTTATTATCCCTCCAGAAAACTACAGAAATTAATTTCATTACCGACATGAAAAGAGGACTCACCAACAGGGCCAGATTTAAAGACCCAAGGCCCCTAGGCCCTACTTGACATTGCCCTCCCCCCCATCCCGAAGCCTTTTTGGAAATTTAGCAAATAACATGCACTAGTACAGAAAATATAATTTTAAACGACTTTAATTAATTTAAATAAACATCAGAAATAATGCAGTATATGCTATGTATGTCACTATATAGATCTTAAATAATTTTTTATTAATTTAAGTTTAGAAAAACTTCTTACACCAGATGCCAATGTCGCAGGTATTCACAAAAATATTCTTAATGAAATTGTTATATTTACAAACATTGGAATAAGATCATTTGAAAAAAACTTTAATTTAAAATTGTTTTAAATTTTCTAAGGCATTCATGCCGGGCTTCTTGTACGTTAAAAGGATTTCAATTTTATCACATAAATCTAACGCATTTATATCAGATTCATTTCGTTCATTATTGGACAATTTAATTTTCAAATCCATACAATATTTTATTTTAGTATCTCGATTCAATTCTAGTAACGAATAAATGTTATTTAGAAACTGAAGAGTTTCGTTATAAACTGTCATTAACTCAAACCTTTCCTGTATTTTGGATATTGCTGTATCTAAAATAGTGAAATAAAAATTAACTTTATAATTTTCTAATGGCAATTCCGGACTTTCATCCACATTTTCATACATAAACATTGTAATTTTTTTTGCGAGGCCATACAATATCAACCGCTTTGAACTCAGTTTCACAATCAATCTCCTGTGCTTCATTCAACATATTTTTAAAATTATCATCCTATCTATATTCTTGTAAGGAATTATTGAGGTCGTTCAGCATTTCAATTGCAGTTGATATAACTAGATCACATTTTTGCAAAAATTTAGAACATTTACCTTGGATAATATAAATCAATTTTAACGTGTGTTAAAAGCTTGTCAATAAAATAAATAAATAAAGAACACACAACAACCATTATAGAAGCATAATTACAAGGCGTGGAGTCTTTCAAATCCCATACGATTCATCTTCGGCACAATGATTCTTTAAAAGATTCCACTTAAATACAAAAATTAACCAATGAAATAATTTAACAGAAGTCAATTGGTAGTATTTCAACCAATCCTGTCAAACTCAAGCCCTCTAT
Source organism: Thereuonema tuberculata (assembly GCA_023159025.1). Lineage (NCBI taxonomy): Eukaryota > Metazoa > Arthropoda > Chilopoda > Scutigeromorpha > Scutigeridae > Thereuonema > Thereuonema tuberculata. Next base: position 51,882 of record JAFIDM010126928.1, on the reverse strand, counting down.
CAACCAAAAAGAAATTTAAAAAAATAAATAAAATAAATCAATAAAAATCGGATGGGTTTGAAAATACAATCATGTAATAATTAATTTTCTTTTCTTAACAATTTCATTTTTGATTTTTTTTCTATGCAAGGAAGAAAATTTACCAAAATTACCATTATTCCAATAATATTGGATATTGTTATTGGGTATAAAGGAATTATATGAACCTAACATTTTAATAAATAAAGATTCTATAGTTTCTCTACCTATATGGTTCTTAAACATATCAATAACAAAGCATTCTTCAAAACCTCCAATATGCCCTTTCTTATATGTATGTCTGGCTATTTCTACCAGAGGTATGTTGACGATATCTTTATTATTGCCGAAAATGATGTAGAGTAAATTATTTTGAATCAATTTAATTCCATCGATAATGATTTCAAATTTACACTTGAAAAACACAGCGAGGGTTGTTTACCTTTCCTCGATGTATTGGTAAAGATAGATAACAACAATATTATCATTAATGAGCCATATGCAAAACCTACATCGGGTATTAATATTACTCTTTATTCTTCAGCTATGCCTCCTTCTGCAAAATTAAATCTAATCAATATGAAAGTTAGAAAAGCCTTTTCCCTTTCATCGTCAGAATACTTGTTCAATAAACACATTGAAAAAATCAAAAAAGAATTGTCTGGCTATCCTGAAAAATTAGTGAATTTATCCATTTGGAAAACTGTTCATCACATTTACAATCCTTTGCCAAAAAAAGATAAAAATGATATTGTTTGGGCCACTTTTCCATTCCATCCATGTTTGCATAAACGATTACAGAAGATATTCTTAGGATCGGACATCAACCTGGGATACCGTTTGGATAACAAGTTAACTTATCCTATTGAGCATGAAAGAAATAAAAAAGATATATTGGAGAAAAAGGGCTGCATTTATTTAGTGCCTTGTATCAATGAAGATTGTTTCTACTTTAAATCTCTTCTTCTGCTTATCATAATTAAAATAAAAACTACTTCTACTCTCGAAACATTAAAAAATTATATTTTTAATGCTAACGAATTTTCGAAAGCATATTCCTTGCTTTCTTCTTCAAGTTTGTTTGATAACAATATGATTTCAGGTGAACTTACATTGCTTATATATAGTTATCAACAATCACAATAATGCAATAACATCTACATTCTCACGTTAATATTACAATAATTGATAATTTACATTCCATTGAATTCCTTAATTATTACAGATTTTGTTATTAATATTACAATAATTGATAATTTACATTTCATTGAATTCCTTAATTATTACAGATTTTTTGTTTCCTTTGAAGCATTTTTTTTACCATTTCATTGGCTAATTTTACAAATATACTCTCTACTTCTAAGCCACTACTTTTATTGAAATTTAAGTTCTTGGTATTTCTTATTATGAAGCTCTCCAATATTTTCCTAGTTTTACTATCCTTTTCTAACATTAAAATTTTGACCTCATCGTTAATCCAGTGGCCCGTTCGAGAACAATGATTAGCTACATCAGACTTGTAGTCTAATTTATTTTTAGTACAGTAAATGTGTTCTTTTGCTCGTTCAAGGATCGTTCTTTTACTCTCGCCAATATAAATTTTACGGCAATTTAGACATTCTAATTGATAAATTAATCCCATGTTTGCATTTTGGCTATTTTCATTTATTGTATGGCATAAGATATTTTTCAATTTGTTCGGATATTCAAATGTTACATTTATTCCATGTCTTTTGCAAATTTTCTCTAATTCCCAACTGCTGTTGTTTAAATATGGGATTATTATTCTACTTTTATCATCATATTTCCCTATTTCTTTAATTTTAATTTTATTGTAACCATTTATTACTTTATTGACAAACTTATCTTCGTAATTATTTTTCTTCAATATGTCTTTCATATTTCTTATTTCATTTTCAAAATCTAAATTTTGGCTGGAATTTCTGTCTAATCTATAAATGTAATTTTCTACAATATTCTTTTTAATTACAAAGCTATGGCTAGACTTAAAATTTAAAATGGAGAGCTTCATAATAAGAAATACAAAGAACTTAAATTTCAATAAAAGTAGTGGCTTAGAAGTAGA
>JAFIDM010126928.1:3814-34778 GCA_023159025.1 Thereuonema tuberculata | reverse complement strand
TGTATCATAAATCTTCAAATTACACAAGAAATAATACTTTACTTCAAAAACTCATACCCGTAATGTTAAATTAGGACGAAATATCGGGTATGAGTTTTTGAAGTAAAGTAAAGTTTTATTTCTTGTGTAATTTGAGACGTATTAATTTAATTCTACAATTCGTTATTTTTAAAGATCAGTTAATTCTACGAATTTTCGTTAAGTTAGATTATTTTTAAAGAACCTTATTTTATAAACGAATAAGTTTATAATTTTAACTTAGTCACTTTAAATACAATTCAGTTTATTTATTTTTTTTTTTGGCATTTCCGTTCGTTTTATTTAAGATTTCTGGTTTTTATTAAGTAAGATTACAAATATACTTTCTTCCTTTTTCTGAAATACAATACGTAAAAAGGACGAAACTAAACTGTTCGTAGAAATAAAAAATAGACCTAAAAATAAATAAACAAGCATAATAAATAACTATAGAATAAATAGTTCAAAATAACATTAGAAATCCTTGTTTGTACAGTATGAATTTTTTTTAATATAAAAGGCCTCTTTTACTTATAATTTCTGATAATTATTATCAATATCAAAATTTTGATATCATCCCAATTAATAATATGATTTGGAAATTTGCTTTAAATGTTCAGTAATAGCCGATCGGATTTAGTTCATGCGATTTTCAAACACTTTGTTATTGAGTAGTATTTACTTAATTGTACAATTCGTTAAAGCTGCTCTAAATGTATTCTTCTTACTTCATTATCACTGAGGGATTTCATCTCTTCAAAATAATTAAAAGAAGAAGTAAAATCAGGACGAAACTAAACTGTTCGTAGAAATAACTTATGAAAGAAGAAATAATAAAAAAAAATTAAAAAAGAAATGAAAACTAGGTCTAAAATAAATAAACAAGCTTAATAAATAAAAATAGAAAAAATAAATAGTTCAAAATAACATTAGAAATCCAAGTTTGTATGGCAAACTTTACATTTAACATATATAAAACTTACTAACTTAATTCTACAATTCATTTAGAATGATAGTGAATTCTGATTATTTTTAAAGATCAGTTAATTCAATGAAATTTCGTTAGCTCTTATGAAGTTAGATTATTTTTAAAGAACAGTTATTTTACAATCGAATAAGTTTATAAATTTAACTTAGTCAAATTTTTTCATTTCAGAAAAACCTGAATTTCCGCTTACATGGACTACAACATCATTATAAAGGTCGACATGCATCTCAGATCCCAGGGACTTTTCGTTGCAGGATGTGCAATAAAAATTATCCGAATATGAAAAAAATCAGCACAAACGAATGTGAATGTTATTATTGTGTTAATTGTATCGTGACACATGTGAAGATGAAAATGCTGTTATATGGACCTGACAACACAGGAATATGTCCACCAGCCCGTGATCTATACGCTTTTCTTCGTTCAGAAGTATTTTGGTATAATAAAATACCAAGGGGGATAAAATTGTCACAAGAAGACGCAGAATTTGCTACTTAAAAACTAATGGCTTTGACACACTGTCGTGAATCAGAGATGAATATTAAAGAAGCCTTTCAATCACCAGTTTAGTTGTTATTGTAAGTAAAACATTTTTGTTTTTGTAATCAAAATTCAAAAAATATTCATATAACTTTTTTTTATTTTATATTATATTATAAATATTTAAAAATTCTTGTCTGTGTTGGACTAATTTGAAAATCTAAAAACAATATTGATTTATCTTTAATCAAAGTTAAAATAAGATAAAAATCAAGATTACAAAAATAAATCAGAGACTAGGATATAAAATAACAAAGAATCAATAAAGGAAAAAAAAAAGGAAAATAAAATAAGAACCAAAAATAAGAATATTAATAAATTATTAAAAATTTTTTCAATCCGCCTATACATTAAGAATGGAGAACAAATCCCAGAGACCTACCTATATATGCTATATGAAATTGCTAGAAATATATACAGTTACCCCTCGCTATATCGCGCCTCGTTATATCGCGCATTCGGATACATCGCGCATTGTAGCATGTCTCCCAATTTTTCCCCCGTTTTTTTTCCATGTGTACTTTTCTTAAAATCGACATGGGACACATGGTCAAGATCTCCGACAGACAAAGAAAAAGGGGAGGGGTGGGGGGGGGGGAGTGCTCCAAATGTTAACAGGTGGGTAGGTCGCATCTCATTGGCTGAGGCACTTGCTGGAATGCGTCGAGGCTATGAGACTCTCGGCGAGGCTAGGCTATTTTCTGTAGCACGCAGTAAAATTGCAGACTTTATTCAATTTGTTAGCTTCAAATGGTTTCTGAAGTTGAAGTGAAAGATTGGATTAGATGCGAAGACGACGAAGAGACTACGGAATATCTCTCTGATGAACAAATTATAGCTCAAGTGCAGGGAGTCGACGATGACGAAGAAGAGGCACCTAATCCTTCTGTGACCATGAAGAAAGCAGTAGAAATGATGGAGAAAGCATATAATGCATTCGAAAGATGCAATTCCTCTAATATTGGTGAGATGCAATTAATAAACTTTCGTTCTTTAATATTTGCTAGAAAACAGGTTTTACGAGAAAAATCAAAGCAGCTGACTTTAGATGGATTTTTTACTAGAAAATGAGTGGAATATGTATAGTTTGTAATACCTGTGCAATAACGTGTAATGTTTATAGTAATTAATAATAATAAGTCCTGTCTAAATTTTTGTTTCTTTTTTTGGAGTAGTTATATTATTTAATATGATTTAGTTTTATCTTCCAAATACATACTATGTGTTTCAGTTTAAAAACTTTGTTGAGAGCATAAAAACATCAAAAGTATAATATTTATCAGGTCGCTCGTTATATCGCGCATTCGTTTATATCGCGGTTTTTTGCTTGTCTCCCGGGAAGCACGATATAACAAGGGGTTGCTGTGTAACAGACTTTGAGAGAGTGCCTGTCTGCCGAATCAACTTTGCTGTTCCCTGCTGTCACAAGAAGAAGATGTCGATGAAAAACCCACAAGAAAAACAGTACAAAGAAGAACAAAAACTTTGTAATACATTTCTATTTTGCTCGATTCATGTACTCTTTGTAACATTTCAATAAATTCAGTTGTTAGAGACTGAAAAAAAAATTCATTTACTCATTTTTTGTTGCAATTTAATAAAAATCAATTGTTAGAGATTGAAAAATTCATGTGTTCTTTGTAACAGTTCAATAAAATCAGTTGTTAGAGAATAAAAAAAAATTAATGCAATCTATGTAGCAATTTAATAAATCATTTTGTTAGTGATTGAAAACTAAAAAAAATATACTAATCAATGTTAACTGTACTCTTTCTAGACTTTAATAAATTGTATTGTAATTTGTCCTTACAAATGTCTCGACCTGAATTTTTTTTCCCTTCATATCCCCAACACAAACACATAATCTTAAAGAAAAAAAAAAGTTTTTCTTAAAATCAATATTTCGAAAAAAAATTCAACATGTATTATTGCACGTTAAGATCTTTGATACACTAGTAAATAATATCATTCTTAAAAATTGGATCTAATTCAAACAAAATCACGCAACAACTTTAAAAAAGATTAATTTTAAATTGTTACTACTATTCATTTCAATGAGTCACACGAATTCCTTTACTTTATTATGTATCATAGAAGCACCCAAACAGTTTGAACTTTTAATCTATCAGATTTACCTTACAACAACTTCACCAATCGATAGTTCTGTTAATTTCAAGAAGTTTGATGGGTCGCACAACCTACTTACCTCTATTTTTACTTTTGAGGTGGAGGTGACACCTCAGCTTTATACCCGAACGGGTTAAACTTTCGATCTATTAAGTAATACGCTACAACACCTTCACCAATCGATAGAACTATTAATTTCAAGAAGATTGATGGGTCACACGCCCTACTTACCTGTATTTTTACTTTTGAGGCCGATATGACACCCCAACTTTATACCCGAACGGGTTAAACTTTCGATCTATTAGGTAATTCGTTATAACCCCTTCACCAATCGATAAATCATCTCATTACAATAAGTTTGAATGGTCACATGACCTACTTATCTGCATTTTTAATTTTGCGGCCTATACAACACCCCAGCTTTATACCCGAACGGGTTAAACTTTTGATCTATTAGGTATTCCGTTATAACTCTTCACCAATCGATCAATCATCTCATTACAAGAAGTTTGAATGGTTACATGACATACTTATCTGCATTTTAAAATTTGCAAGTCAAATTATCACGATATACAAATGACCCATTCTAGTTTGCATTCGATATTTCCATAATATGCTAATGAACCACACTAATTTACATTGCTCCTTCAAATGACCTCTAAGTCTCCTTCACCAAGGTGACTTTACTCCAAGGTGACTTTTACCCAAAGTGACCCAATTTGTTCAAGATGACCTTCGTCCATATCGCCCTGTTTTGTTCGTCTATACGACCCTTTTAATACTTATTTCAATTTGTAATATCAAGAGTGGTATATAGTCAATGTTATTACTTTTTAGATATTTCTATTCGAAAATCCAAATGGTGTTCTTTATTTAGTGTTATTACTTAGTATATGTTTTTGATCTTGATCATTGAATCCATCAGCAATACCTTACAAGTTTAGTAGTTGCGAAATAAATGTAATAAATTTTATTATCTTTGATGCCTGTGTATTTTGAATATTTTTAATGTTAATGCTCAGCTATTACTTTCATTAAATTGTGGAATAAATTAATTTTTGACCACAAAGCTTTTTTGGAGATAGAAAGGAAAAACTGTTGGAAACCTGTCTGCGAAAAAGTCATTAAAATTGAAAAAAAGTTTTGGGAAAATTCAGGAATTTTAGAGGAAAGATTAATTTGGAAGAGGAATCGTCAAGTTCTGAAGAAAACTCCGACAACGATGGTATTGCTCCATTAGAATAAAAATAGCAACTAATTTTAAAAGAGAAGTATTTCATGTTAAAAAAAAGCCCTTTTCAGGGCTAAAAAGTAATGAGAAAGAGTCATCAATTCATTTTTTTCTACATAATTATATAAATAAAATTCATATACATTTACAGAACATAAAGTTAAAAAAAAAATAGGTAGGATATAAGCTAGGTTTTTTTTTTCTATTAAAACAATATTAACGTGCTGCTAATAATGCAAACAAATAATGAAGACCAACAACGCACTCTTTAAACATGTCAATACTTTTTTAATTTTTTTGATGTTTAAAGAGTGAGCTATTGGTCTTCATTATTTGCTTATATTTTTTGTTTGATTTTATTTTATTAAAATTTAATAGTCATTAAAAAAAATATATCAATTTATAAAAAGAAAAAGGGATGAAACTACAACTAAAGTTACGAAGTATATTTTTTTTAACGGTAGTCAATTCTATAATTTCACTTCTTTTCTTTGAGAGTATATACACAATATGCAGAGAAACATACACAAACATTCAGGTTTTGAAACCTTAGGGGTTCCAGGCAAAAGTTGCCGCCCCTAATATTCTAAATTTATTTTAGCCTAAATTTAATATTTTTCGTAATAAAACAAATATGTAGACTATATATAATTATATATTTTGCATATACAGTGAAACCTCCGAATAGCGGACAGTCATGGGACCGGAAGTTTCGTCCGTTATTGGGAAGTATCCGCTATTGGGAAGGACTATCTTTTTTTCATTTTTTAGCTTATAGCATGTCATTTAATGAAAAATTACGTATAATCTTAAATTTCTACAATTAACTTCTTTTATTTCTACAATTAACATTGCCCAATGACAGAATATGAACAATTGCAAACTGTTTACTATTTTTCCTTTTTAAATGAATGCTAATCCATTTAAGTACGTCTTACTTAAAATAATGACAAAATTAATTACAGTATTTTCTATTCTATAGAAAATTAATTTTATTAACTAAAGTAATCAGTTAACAGAGTTTGACATTTCTTTTTTGCATTGAAAACATATTTTTCACTATGAATATTTAAATCTGTTTAACTTTGCAAGGCCTTCAGAGTCCACTTTGCTTCCAACGCCTTTTCTTGCAATAAAGGCCCACTAATGGGAATGTTTTTTGCTCGTGCAGCGCAAAACCAATCGAAGACAAAAGAGTCGATCGCAGTTGTCTCCGTTTCCGAACTTTGATGTGTTTGGAGTTTTCGTTGGAGTTCGTGATCCATAATTTCAAAATTTCCTCTGGAAGCTACGTATTACTGTAGCCTGATTCTACTGCTTTTGAAAAACAAACCAAGATCGTTCATTTTCTGTAGAATGTTGTCCGTTATTGGGAGTGTCCGCTAATCGGAGGTCAATACATGGAAACGTCTACATTAATGGACTGGGGATTGCAAAATTGTCCGCTATTGGGGGGTGTCCGCTTTTCGGGAGTGTCCGTTAGTGGAGGTTTCACTGTATTTCCTTTCCATTAGTATTTCTACACTAAATTATTTGCCGCCCGCCGCCCCCAAGACGTGCCGCCCGGGTGCAGTGCACCCCTGGCATTCCCGCTTTGCGCGGGCCATGCTTACAAATATTGGATAAAATATCATACGAACAAAATGAAATATTGTTAAAACAAAATATAAATCACATAAAATTAATGGAACTGATTAAAGAGGTTATGGATAATGAATATTTTAAGCACAATAAGAAATTTTTGAAACAAGTAAAAGGTTTTCCAATGGGGTCATTGTTATCATGAACTTTCTGTAATATGTAAAGTTATATAATGTTAATATATATCTACTTATATAATTGGATAAGATCGTTTGTCTGTCTGTCTGTTTGTCCGTAACTCGATATAATTTTCTTACCACTGCACCGATTTTAATGAAATTTGGCATACTTAACGCAGTTTGTTACGCTGATTTGAAACTCAAAACCATTTTTGCCGTAGAAGCTTCGTTCACAAGTTAGCGCAGTATTTAGATTATACAAAAGTGAGTTTACTTGCTACAATCATTAATAAGAAGCAATATGACATCTACATTATTTAATATTGTAATGGAACAATGCACTATTATTAAATTACTTGAAGAAAAATAATTAAAAAGTCTACAAATTGTCAGAGAATTAAAGCACAATAAGCTGTCTCTAACTCGAATAATTAAGCTATTAAGATAGATCCAACGGTTCTGAATGATACCATTGAATCAAGGGTACTCAAATTGGATGAAAATATTAGTTAATATTAATGTAATTTTGTTACCACTGCATCCATTTTAATGAAATTTGGCATACTTACTCAGTTTTTTACGCTGATTTTGAAACTCAAAACCATTTTCGCCGTAGAAGCTTCATTCACAAGTTAGCGCAATGTTTAGATTATACAAAGGTCTGTCTGTAACTCGATGTAATTTTGTTATCACTACATCCATTTTAATGAAATTTGGCATACTTACTCAGTTTTTTACGCTGATTTTGAAACTCAAAACCAATTTTGTCGTAGAAGCTTCGTTCACAAGTTAGCGCAGTATTTAGATTATACAAAGGTCTGTCTGTAACTCGATATAATTTTGTTATCACTGCATCCATTTTAATAAAATTTATCATACTTACTCAGTTTTTTACGCTGATTTTGAAACTCAAAACCAATTTTGCCGTAGAAGCTTCGTTCACAAATTAGCGCAGTATTTAGATTATACAAAGGTCTGTCTGTAACTCGATATAATTTTGTTATCACTGCATCCATTTTAATGAAATTTGGCATACTTACTCAGTTGTTTACGCTGATTTTGAAACTCAAAACCAATTTTGTCGTAGAAGCTTCGTTCAGAAGTTAGCGCAGTATTTAGATTATACAAAGGTCTGTCTGTAACTCGATATAATTTTGTTATCACTGCATCCATTTTAATGAAATTTGGCATACTTAGTCAGTTTTTTACGCTGATTTTGAAACTCAAAACCAATTTTGTCGTAGAAGCTTCGTTCAGAAGTTAGCGCAGTATTTAGATTATACAAAGGTCTGTCTGTAACTCGATATAATTTTGTTATCACTGCATCCATTTTAATGAAATTTGGCATACTTACTCAGTTGTTTACGCTGATTTTGAAACTCAAAACCAATTTTGTCGTAGAAGCTTCGTTTAGAAGTTAGCGCAGTATTTAGATTACATTTACTTTATATTTGATAGTTGATAATAAAGATTTTTTAGATTTTTTTATGCTTGTCGTCCGACAGGCTTTGCTGCTAGTATATGAATAATTTCGAAGTTAAATTGTTAAAGTATTAAAAATGAAGTATGAATACTACAGATATGAAGATGACGTACTGATAATTTGGTATGGAACAAGAGACAATTCGAAAAAAAATTTAAAGAAATAAATATGATTCATAAGAATATAGAATTAAAATGGAAAAAGAAATAGATACTAAATTTGATTTTTTAGATAGGATGTTGAAACAGAAATAATGATAATTTAATTTTGAGCCACTATAAAAAGGAGTATCAGAGTAACCATGTATGAAATTTTCGTAACGACAAGAATTGACGTCAACGAAAAACTACGAAAAAGGAAACAACAGAAGCAAAGAAAAAAAAACCGTCACAGTATTTGAACACATATAGTTACAAACTGAAAGATATATGTAAAAGGTTCGGCTATGATGTGATTTTTGTATGTAATAATAAATTAAAAAATTGCTACAATCGAAGATGAATAAAAGTTTTCATACATGAAATGGGTGTTGTGTATAAAATTGAATGCATGAATTGTAATAATTTTATCTAGGACCCTTAATGTAATGTAATGTAATGTAAAAGATGGGTGGTAAATATACCTAGCACCGTGACCTAAGGTCTATTGTACTTTCCTCAACCTTAATCCCCAAAAAGACCAGTAGCTACCGCAAATGCCAGTAGTTTGTTTATAGGGACCTTAATCAAATCCTTTGATTCTAAGAAAAAAGATCCTAGGATTTTATGGCTGAGCGCTGTGTAATATTCACAGTTACATAAGATGTGTGAGGAAGTCTCATCATCTGAATTGAATCTCCTACAGACTGGGTTGTCTTTTAAATTCAAAAGCCATAAATGCTTATTGAGACGACAATGCCCAGTAAAGTAGACCAACAACAATACCAAGTTCCTTTTTCCGTAACATTAAAAGTTCGCAGGAACATTTATTGTTTGGTCCTTGAATTAGCATCTTGGCTTGTTTTTGTCCCTTAAGCCTGTGTCATAGCTTGAGCTGTAGAGCTCTCATTTTCTTAAGAAAGATCTTCCTAATCATGTTATTGGATAAACCAATAACAGGTTCCGGACCTATAAAGGTCATCTCCGAGCCTTTCTTAGCAAAGGAATCGGCTTTCTCATAGCCTTCGTGACCACTGTGTCCTGGCACCCAAAAAAGATGAACTTTATTGAATTGTGCCAGTAAAGACAGAGTTTTGAGGCAATCGAAAACGATTTTAGAAGTAATGCGGCATTGATTCAGAGCATTCAGTGCTGCCTGGCTATCAGAAAAAATATAAATATTCTTATTCCTGACGTTTCTGTCCAAACAGATGCCGGTACAAGCAAGAATTGCAAAGATTTCTGCTTGAAATACAGTGTGAAATTACCCAGGTTATAAGAAAAACCATACCCGCCAGATAGGTAATACACACCTGCTCCGGAGCCATTGGCAGACTTGGATCCATCCGTATACAAACAGATTCATCTGTGATTATAGGAATTGATCCAGAATCCACCTCAGCTCTACTTGGGAAATGTATGCTGAATGGTCTTTCAAAGTAATAATAGGGAAGCATTTTATCAGTTGTCATTAGCAGGACAGATTCCTGACTCGAATGCTGCGTGTAGAGTTTTGTATGACTGCTTGCCGAGTGGGTATCACACCACTCACCGGCAGTCTTAAGCCTTAAAGCTCCCAGAGTGGCTTCAGCCTCAATATGTAAATGTAGTGGCAAGAATCCCAGTAGCAATTCCACTGCAGCCGTGGGTGTAGTTCTCATTGCCACTGTGATACCTATGCACGCCATTCTTTTTAGCTTATTAAGCTCGCATTGAGCTGTTTTAAGTTTGACCCTTGGCCACCATACCACCACAGCGTATGTGAGAATGGGTCTAATGATCATAGTGTAGATCTAGTGCATAACCTTTGGGTTAATACACCAGGTTTTACCAATAGCTCCCCGACCCGACCAAAAGATTCTTTTTGCTTTCGTAATCGAATGCTCCCAGTGTTGTCTCCAAGTCATTCTTTGGTTAAGTATAACACCCAAATACTTGACTTCCGAAGAAATGGTAAGCTTCTTATCGAAGAAGGTAAGAGCTTGCAGCTCATGCAAGTTCTTTTTCCTTGTGAAAGGTATTAAGGTCGTTTTATCTGGATTGACAGAAAGATCTACTTTTTTACGCCACTTTTCAACCAGTAACAGAGCATCCTGCATGATTTCTGATACGGTTTTGAAAAATTTACCCCTAACGACTAATGAGATGTCATAACCAATGTAGCCACACCCAAACCTCCCAAGAGACACCAGCAGTTCATCCACCACAAGGCACCTCAGCAAAGGAAAGAGAACCCCTCCCGGCGGGAAACCTCTATTGGTAGCGACCGCTAAGTTGTCCCCGAGGAGCGAGGATATGACCACACGTTCACTTAGAATTGATCTCAACCATCGCCTTAAGGTAGGGTTAATTCCATGATTATGAGTGGCTGTATCAATAGCTTCTATAGAGATTCTATCGAAGGCCCCCTCAATATCCATGAAGGCAGTTAAAGCAAATTCCTTATGCTCAAGGGCTTTTTCCAAAAGTATTACAATACGATGAAGTGCCGTTTCAGTCGATTTACCTTGCTAGTAGGCAAATCGTTGACTGGCGAGAGGATGTGATATAAGAATCTCATCTCTAATGTGTCTATCAACCAATTTCTCTAGAGTCTTAAGCAAAAAAGAAGTAAGGCTGATATGTCGAAAAGATTTGGCTTGTGTATAGTTTGGTTTGCCAGGTTTAGGAATAAAGATAGCTCTGGTTTGTCTCCACTGCAGCGGAAGATACCCTAGTGCTATACTTGCCCTAAAAATCCGGCAGAGAATCGGTGTAACGATATCAATTCCTTCTTGCAAATGCATAGGGATAATACCGTCCATACCAGGGCTTTGAAGGGTTTAAATGTAGAAATAGCCCATCTGATTTTTGAATGTTCAACAATTCTTCTAGACACACACCAGTCTGTGCGGTTACCTCTGAGAGGAATCAGACCCGATCGATGCATGTCTTCAATGTTGATTTCTTTGGATTCGGAAAAGTGTACTCCTAACATTTCTTTTAGTGTTTCTTTTCCAGATTTTGTGTAACTACCATTCTCAAAGTTGGTTATAGAACTTAGTTGGTTATAGTTACCTTTATCTAAGATTTTAACAAGCTTGGCAGTACTGGAGATGTCTGAAACATCTTCACAGAACTTCCTCCAAGATTCCTTCTTAGCCTCTCTGATGGCGTTATTGTAACATGTGAGGGTGTTTTTATACTCCTCCCATTCACCTGTCTTTTTTGCTTTATTAAAAAGCTTCCTTGTCTCATATCTTAGGTTACTAAGTTCGTTATTCCACCTAGGAACTTGCCTTGGTAAACTAGCAGCCTTGACCAGGCAGTTCTGGTGATAAGAACTGAGAATAGCTTGTTGCAGCTGGTCAACAGCTAACTCAATATCTAACACCGAGCGTAAGCTAGAAATCATATCTCCAGTTAGTATTTCTAGATCCTCCTTAAAGCCCGTCCAATTCGTCTTTCTGGGGTTCCTGGGACATACCATTTGTTGCCTTTCACCTGCAACATAGAAGCAAATGTACCTATGATCTGAAAGAGAAAGCTCATTAGATACATGCCAATTATTAATAAAACAAAGCATATTAACAGAACAGAGTGTTAGATCAATTACTTCACTCCTATTACTTACAACGAAGGTAGGTCCATTGCCTTTATTTAAAACATATAACTTAGTACTTACCAAGAATTTCCTGAGATTTTCTCCTCGTTGGTTGCAGTCAGTGATTCCCCAGGCGACATGGTGAGTATTGGCGTCACATCCAATGATGAGTTGCGTTCCATCGCTTTCGCAGTATTGAATAAGATTCCTTACCTCCAAAGGAGGAAAGTTATCGTTCTCCTCATAAGGGAAATATGCTGAGACCACAACGATTTCACAAACATTGCTTCCCACCAGAAGAAGTTTGACTACAGTTGTGTCTCTTGAGAGAAACTCTGTAAGGGATGTGGCACTTATGCTTTTCCTAACCAAAATACAGGTTATCATATTTTCACAGGTGGTATCATAAGTAAGTAACCATCCTGATCTTGGTAAACCTAATATGTTACCTTTATAAATCCAGGATTCTTGGATAATGGCTAAATCAATGTTGTCCTCAGCCAGTCTCTGGCACAAAGCCGCAGAAGCAGACCGGCTGTGGTGTAAATTGATCTGAATGCAGTTTAACATGTTCATGGTGACATAAGGGAATCAGAGGCTGAGGATGAAATGATTAGGCGTTTTCCTCACTGTGGGTGTCGGATTCCAACACCGATCAGAGGAGGAAAACCCGATCAGAGAGGTCCCCACCTTCATCCATCTCAACCACTTCCATGTTTTCGGACTGTGCCGATCCCACGTCCGATTCCCCTATCGCCACATCCCTAGTTAAAACTGCCTGATCTTCGGTTTCTTTAAGTGTGAAACTACCTGCTGGTGCCTTGGAAGAAGAGGGCTCATGTACCGAGGTATCAACCTCGGGTTTCACATGTTCTGGGTCGTGTAGGATCTTAAAGATACCTTTATCGATCCCGGTATGTGCTAGGTATTTAGCCTCAGCTATAGCTGTGGCAGATTCCCTATCCACTTGGAAAATCCATCTCAGAGCTTGAGGGTCTGCGATACGGTTCAGTATTCGCCAACAATTGGTGTTAAGCCTCTTGTTGTCGGCATTGAGCCTCCGCAGTAGGACAGCTGAGTCGGTTGTCTATATGTCTTTCGTCTTGAAAACTACTTTAACAAGTTTTGGCAGGTCACTGGCTTTCAGAACCCTGAGCCTCGTGCCCTGCAGAACACTGTCATTATTATTAAAGGCTTCTGTCACCCAAAGTGCAGTTGCCTGATTTTCACATAAGTAAAATAGTACCCCTCCATTCAAGCTGAAACTCTTCATTAGTGGTAGAGGTTCCCCTTCTGGGGTTCCGTCCACCCGCCTAAGAAGGTCCATCTGGATGGTATCTACTTCACTATCGTCCAGTTTCTCATCTTTAATGACGACCATCTTGACACAAGAAGTGACCTCACTATAAGTTTGTTGTTTAGCCCCCTGCTTTGGTCTCTTTGGAGGGCCCTGTGCGTTCTGGGGTGATGGTGTCGACACATCTGAACGCTGTCTCTTGGTGGGTTCTTTGAGGGGTGTTTGCTCGTCTTGGGCTACAGGGCTTCCTGCTTGCCTCTCTCTTTGCAATTTCCTCCTCATATTCCTTCTGGCTGTTTTGGATAAACCGCCAAGGTGTAGCCTGCTTAAATTAGAAGTAGTGTGTTTTAGTTCCTTAGCTCCAGAAGATAACTCGGAACTGCCTGTTAACTTTGTGGAGCTAGGTTCTGTATTTTGTTGGGAGATCCCAGTATTACCGTTTTCTTCCCTAGATTCAGCTACCGTGGTAGCTGCTTTTGATGGTTGGGTACTTCCCGAAGGCGACCCTAACCTTGATTTTTGCTTTTATTTTTATCCATTAATGTTTTATTACCGGGGGAAATAAAAAGTCACCACATGGCTATCCCCCTATTCCAAGCAGAAGGCTACATATGATGGGGTACTCGCCAGGCGCCCCAAAGGGATCATTTGCGGCACAACATTTTTCGCACCCCTTGTACCATTCAGTCCTCGGCACGATACCTCCCACCTTAACTTGGGTAGAACCATAGCCCCGTTAGCCAGCATGTTTCGGGACCTCCAACTGGGAGTTCCTTGCTACATCTGTTTCCACCCTCTTCGACGAGGACGTGGGGTTGGAAATTTTATAGGGCATCTAGGACCCTTAAGAAATGTATATTGGAACACTGTCACTATATTAAGAAAAGAAAGTTGATATATCTGAAATATCAGACCATTGTTATAAATTTGGTCACAGACCTAATACAAAAGTACGAATCTTAGAAATAGATTCAAATAGATTGAAATTAATTGAAAGTTTATTAATAAGAAATCCAAGAACTAATAATTTAAATAGATATGATGGTGTTGGAATTGATGACAGAGTTAATAAATAAACATCTAAATTCTTATAAAACAGTAGAATTTAAAAAAAAACTTGATTATTGAGTGTGTTATGTAACATTACTTATTTGTAAAATTCAACTGTTAAATTCTTGTTTTTTTAGTTATTATTAGGAGCTGTTTTTTTCGTTATTGTTGTTATTTTAAACTGTTAAATGAATATCGCATTTTGTTATGAAACTGTTTGTTTTATCTTCAATGTTAGAAAAGCTTGAAGAAGGAAAAGTGATTTTTTTTTTTACTTACTTACTATACTTACGAATTTGCAACATTAAATAATATTTGCAATTCGAGTGATGTATTCTTTTTAAAAATTAAAACTAAAATAATCATTAATTACGTTAGCTATCAATTGTTTTTTAATATTTTTTAGTTTACCGTAATCGTATTTATCCCAGTTGACTGAACAATTATTACTTAATTTAATTTTGTAATTTATAGTCATAAATATTATAAAGCTCCATTTATTTCGTCTTAAAATAAATTACTGTATTTTGGTCTTAAAAATTACTGTAACTTATTTGAAGAAAAACATTTACAAGGATTTCTTTGTAAATTTGATTACTTCTTTAAATATTTTTATTATTTAACCAAGTAAATAAATAAATAAATAAGATATTATTAGTTATATTGTTGTGGAATTAAAAAAATCTTATGTGATCCTTTTTTTAATATTTTGGAGAATTCAGGTTTCCATAAAGCAATTATGTAATTGATATCGCTGACACTAGATGGCGCTACAAGCAATGACGTCACACCTTTCTATCCCTCCCCTCGATTTTTAAGAGTATCCTCCCTTAAATAGATTACAGCAATAATCCTATTGTAATCTTTTAACAACTCTGCTCACCCCTCGCGCATCAGTTCTTCCTTTTTGGTGAAGTACCTTTGATCTCAAGACAACACAACAAATACCAAAATAAAATAAGAAACATACTCATTTATTTTAGCATTTGTTCCATAATAATTATTATTAACTTACAGATTATTTTTTTAAGTATTTTTCATAATAACTATTATTAACTTATAAGATTAATATATTTTTTAAATATTTATCTTTAATAATTACATAATTGCCAGTTTCACGAAAATTTTTGTTTTCCTCGTTTATTGGAATACTTATAATTTTTAAGGTTTAAAATTAATTAATTATCAGCTTATTTCAACAGGGCATCTACTAGAAAACAGCAAAGATAAAAGAAAAAAATAGCAAAAAATTTCTTTATAAAGAATTAGATTTTTTGAAAATGTTGTTGATTAAAGTCAGTGATTCTCTCTTTTTCTTTTTTCCAGTTAAGTCCCAGACTGAAATTTCAATAGTACGTAAACGAAAATTCTGAATAATAATTATAATTAAATTATAGAGTAAACACACAAACCAAAAAAAAAACCTGCAAATTTACGACAAAGTTTTTATAACAATCTTTTATTAATTTTTTTGATAATTTAAATTCCTATATGTTTGAAATTAAATTAGCATTATGTGAAATCACAAGATGAAATAACATTTTAATACTACCACAAATCTTTATTACAAAATAAATTTGAGTATTACCAACTTTTTTCAGACATTTGGAGGCAGACAAATTAACTTCCTCTTCATATCTTACAAAGAATTAAACTAAACCTAATTGAACTAAGTCAATTACTTTTGAGTTCTTTTAGTTTGTAACTGCTATATTATGAATACTACTCTTGTTTCCTTTTTACAGTTTGTGGAAAAGAAAATGAAAAATCTCAAAGTAAAATGTCTGCAAACTGGAAGTAAGTTGATTGAGAATAGATCTGAAAATAGAGTTCTCTGAATGGGAATCATATTAGATAATTATGCGATAGTGTGAATTATACAGCTTCATAAAATTTTAATATTTTATTACAGATTTTAACAAAACTTATAAATTAAGATCAGATTCTAGAGGAGATCTATAACTTGACAATCACACAAGCTAGAAACAAGTTCTCAACGGCTATGAGCTAATCTTGGCAAGACCTTTTTAACCAATGTATAGATCATGTCTATACATATGTCGTTCCTGAGATATGAATTTCTCGCGATGGACGGACAGACAGAGTGGGGATATAAGGCTTCTCCTGATATGAGCTAAGCTCTGTAGAACCCTAAAAATCATACAATCGATCTATCGTTGCACCTTATATCTGAATCACTGTACATCGAATTAGATATGTTTATACAGTATAAATAAATTAGTGCAATATAGTATGCGATATGAGTTGCGTGGACAACCTGTTAAAACTAAACTTAGAATATCACATTGATAGGAAATGAGTGTAGTTTAGAAAACTGAGATTTGTTTCCAGTTTAATCCATTTGTCATCTGACGAAGGGATCCGAACTTGGACATGTAATGAAGATTTTTTTTTAAAGATGTGTTAGGTCCTAATTGTAAATATTAATCGCTAATAATAACGGAAAAAATAACGGAAAATTTAAGGACGGTGAAAATACCATTACGAAGTTTTTTCTAGTTTACCTAAAGAGCAAAGGAAACAGAAGAGGTTTTTTAAACTTACATATTAGACTGGCAGCAGCTAAGGCAGCGAGGGTTTTTAATTATTTTTGTCTAAAACATGACCTCACCCCAGCGGGGTGCAAAATTCAAACAGACACAAAAAAATACAAGACTCATTCAACTATTTGATAAAGTGGAACGGTTTATCTTAGAGGAAAGGATACATCAATCCAAAATAAGGCAGCAACGGCTAATCCAAACCATAAAAAGGAAAGAACAGAGCATCAAAAGCGAAGAGAGTAAAGACATACAGCATATCGAAGAGACATTATGTACAATTATCAAGATTAAGTTGTCAAAAATGGAAAAACAGCAATGAAAGGATCACTAATAAAAACGTAGCACCCCGATTCATTAATGAAAGCTCAATGATATTTTCGGAGGTACAGAAGAATTTATTGATGAGAGGGCTTACGTTTAATGTAGGGAAGGAGAAACTTGATATATATATAAAATTGCTATAGAAATTGAGGTCCAGATGAGACAACCAGGAAAATAGAAGGAATATACCGCAACAATGTGGGTGAATTCCAAAAAGAATATAGAAAAGGTGTGAAGGCATATGTCGCCTGCTCTTTAAATCATCTGCTCCAACTTCCTATACTGGTAAAGTGCCACAAACATGGCAGTCAATAGGGCGATAAAGGTGTGCTCTGATAAAAAGCTTTTGACTAAAGAAATTAATAGGATAAAAAATATTTTTGCTCAAAATGATTATCCTTTAGGGTTCGTAGAAAGGACTATGTTAAGAATAGAAAGGGGAGGTGAAAAAAGGGAAAAATGTCAGCGGAAGAGAGCAAGGCAACGAACAAAGAAGAGAAAGAACTTTTAAATATATCAGTATTCCGTAGGATGAAAGACTTCAAACGAGATTAAAACAAATTCTAGCGACACAGAAAACACAGATATTTCTTTTACGAACGCACTGTAATAAGAACTTAAGTAATTGCGATGTTAATAATAATAAAAAAGTGTAGTTTAGAAAAGTTTGCTCAAGTTTGTTTCAAGTTTGCTCCATCTGTCATCTGACGAAGAGATCCGAACTTAGTCACCGCAACATTTAATGAAGATTTTTTTTTTTTAAATATGTGTTTTTTTTATGTGTGTTAGGTCCTAATTGTAAATATCACCATACGAATACAATGAGAAAAAAAAAAAAACTTAGAATATGTTGGAGAGGCTACTGTTATGCAACGTCTTGAACTCAAGAGGATAAGCTGATCTATAATATCATACGAAGTTATGTCTGAAGTTTCTATAGTGAAACTAACTCCACTATTTCAAAAGCTGAAATTAAGAAGAATAGAGACACTATTAAACAATACATTTGGAGCATTTTTTTTTTTATATCAAGTCATTCTCTGAAATAGCGGTCAGATAATGTACAGATGCAGAAATGAACTAGTTTGTCGTTACTATAATAAACTATTCTGACAATTGGTTTAGTTAAAAAAAAAATAATAAAACTTTTTGAAAACACAATGCAATTTGACATGCTAAAGCCGTGCGAACATCATGCAACATTCCTGCAACTTAGTTGCGCGATTTTGACGTCACGAGAGATTTTGACGTCACGAGTTGCAATTTCTTTGCAACTTTTGAAGTCCGAGTCGAGTTGCATTGACACCTGCAACTCAGAAAGTTGCATCGAATTCCCCAATCACAGGGCAGCATTGGAACATGTCAGTTGTGAAACCACGCCCATGAAAAAAATGGCGTCGAAAATTTTATCGCTCGATTCGTTTTGAAGACAGGCTCATACTCAATTAATATCAGAGTATTGCGAGTTTCTTTCATGCAGAAATAAAGTTTATACTGAAATGCAGTAATTGTATGCGGAAGAATTTATCAGAGAGGTTTCAAAACCTCGATTTTTTTTGGATTTTCCACATCGGGTTTGGCAAACGCGAAGGCTGCTGACGCAGAATGCAAAAGTTATGACGTCATTGTTTCCAGGGGAGCATGGTTCTTATTGGCTGTTGGTCATTCGTTACTTTTCATTCGAAATAACAACATGAAATTAAATTCCATAGCGGCTAATAATTTTAAAAAATTATTTATCATATGTTGCAAATCATTCACTCTTATATTATGTTTGAAACGACATAACCGAATTTTGCTTGACGTCACACGTAACGTATTTAAAATCTGCGTTATCATGGGTCAGTTGCATTTTCGAGTTGCATATCGGAGTTGCAACGTGTTCGCGCTTGACAAAGGTTTATGTCAACTCGTGACGTCAAAATCGCGCGACTAAATTGCAGGAATGTTGCATGATGTTCGCACGGCTTAAGAAACAGAACATAAATATCTTCTTATATCTTATGTTGCATTGAATCTACTGGTTAGTGACGGTTATGTTTGATTAGTAAACGCAATTTACTGTGAAGTTAATTTTCAGTTTTATATTTTATTATTAAAAAAATAATACAAATCGAAACGATTTGTTGCAAATTAGCTAAAGTGAGATCTCATTTCTTAACTTTTTTTTTTTTTACAATTACCGTGAATTCAAAATAAACACTAATTTAATAATGATACAAATATGTATAACAAAAAGAAATAATAACAGTTTGTACAACAAAGTTATTCCTTTTGCATTTTTTTCTTATTTTGGAAGGGAAACGCTTTCCAGTTTTTTTTTTGGAGAGATATCTGCTTGCACTTTCCATTTCAGTGGAAGTCAAAGCAGAAGTGAAAGACTTGCAAAAGAGTTTTTACTCTTGGGGTAAGATTATCTTAATCCGAAAATTACCCCTTCCAGCAAATTGTCAAATTCCGATCTCGGTCACACCAACTGGAGGCGAATTTTGAAATGTTTTTCTATGGCCGAAAATATGAGAAATTTTATTCTTATTTTATAAAAAAAGTATACCGTATATATATGCTCCAGTAGAGGCCCCCGGCGTTTATTTGCAAAACTAGCCTCAGCTCCCGGCGCTTAATAGAGACCGGCTGCTATTAGAGGCCGGCCATTATTAAGGTTGAGACAAAATAAGAAGATATGATAAAAACAGGAATAGGGGGATCCTTTAGTTATTCCTGGAAATACTGAACGCAGACAATATCAAAAAACATGGCGTCATTGGAAGAACAAGTGTGCGTTAGTAAGAAAGGTCTGACCTTACACAGCCAATCCAGAGGTATAATTTGGAATGTTTTTCAATATTTTAAGAGTGAGGGCGATGGAATGTCTATTAATGAATTAATAAAAAAAAACTGCTATCGCAACAAATTTGTCAATTTCGACTGTATGCAGAATTGTAAACAAGGCAAAAAAAAAAAAGACTGATGGCGGCATTTCATTTTCAACGCCAGGAAAAAGAAGACCACATCCTAAGCCAATTTTGGAGTTAGATGAATTTGATTTATCTGTTGTCAGAGCCACGGTGAGTGAAATTTTTCAAGAGAATGATTATCCAACAATTAGTAAAATTCTTTCAAAATTACAATCGAAAATTGGATTCACGGGAGGCAAAACATCATTATGAACAATTCTTTGTGTGAAACTAGGAATGAAGTACGGAAGAATTGACATGAGGCAATTTTACATCGAAAAGCCTGATTTTGTAGCTCATCGACACAGATATTTAAGGCAAATCAAACAGGTACGTTCCGAAGGGAAAACAGTTATTTATCTGGATGAGACTTGGGTTAATACAAACACCGGCAAACGCATAGCGATCAGTGCGGTATCCGTGGACGGAAAATAACATTCGGCAAAGGGCAGCGGCTCATTTTATGCCACGCTGGAAGCAGCAGCGGATTTGTGTCTAAGAGTATGCTTTTGTTTCGATCTCGGACAAATTCAGTAAATTACCACGATGAGATGAATGGCGACTGCTTCAAAGAGTGGTTTGAGAAACAATTACTACCAAATATCCCTTCCAATTGTGTTATTGTAATAGATAATGCGTCTTATCTCTCCGTCGAAATTGAAAAGGCCCCAACAAGCAACAGCAGAAAAGCAGAAATGATTGAATGGTTAGCTCGTCAAGGAATAATAAAAAAAAATAATAAAAAGGCCCTTTTCAGGGCCACTAAATATGCGGAAGAGACCAATTTGTTTGATTCAATTTAACATTAAAAAAAGGTGAAATAAATACTTAATTACTGAAATAAATAAATTTAAAAATAAAAAATAGAATTAAAACACAACTAATCTATGTATATAAAAATGAATGTATCTTTCTTTCTTTCTTTGTCCTTTATACACTCCTAGGTCCTTTGACCTATCTGGACCAAACTTTGCAGAATTACTCTTTAGGACACTGCGGAAAAGATAGGCTACCCTAGAACCCGGACCCACCCACCAAAAGGGGTTGAAATGGGATAAAAGCCCTGAAAAACCTAATATCCACCTGGTGGTGAAAATAAGAACTACACAAATATTGTGTAAAGTGAAAAATTCGCTCTCCTATTGGGGGCAGGGACACCACATTGGGTGGGAGGAAGCCAATGCAAAGGCTGAAGTGTCCCACCGCCGACCGACACCGGTATCTTATATTTAGGGCCCCTTCTCGGGCCCCCCAAGTCAATTGCAAATAAGGAAAAATTAGCTTTGCAATGGGAGACAGGGGCACCATATTTGGGTGAGGGGATGCAACACAAGGATATAAGTGTCCCACCCCCGATCGACATCGGGACCTTATATTTTGGGCCCTTTCTCGCCCCCCCCCCCAAGTCTATTGCAAAAAGGGAAAACTTCATTCTCCTACGGGGGCAGTGACACCACACTTGGGTGGGGGGATGGCGACACAAGGGCCTAAGTGTCCCACCCCCGATCGACACCGGGACCTTATATTTAGGGCCCCTTCTCGGGGCTCCTATGTCAATTGGAAAAAGAGAAAAATTCGCTCTCCAATTGGGGACAGGTCCACCACACTTGGGTGGGGATGGCGATACAAGGGCCTAAGTGTCCCACCCCCGATCGACACAGGGACCTTATATTTACGGCCCCTTCTCACGAGCCCTTTCTTTCTTTGAGTGGCATTGCAACGCAGGCCGGGTACAGCTAGTATCTTATAAATAATATAAATTTAATAATAAGATGTTGGTAATATAAAAATATTAATAACAATAAAATAATACAAAAATAATGTATAGACAGTTTAAAGATACAAGATTAAAAAAAAAAAAAAAATTCGATTCTTGACATCAGAAATATTGGATTTAGTTACAACATTGTGCGACAGATGGCGCTGTACTTAGAAGCATGCTTGGAAGTTGTAATCGATAACCTACGAATATCTTCTTATTTTGTCCCAACCATAACAAAAACCTTAAGAACGCAATATTTTTATATATAAATACCGGCTAATATTACAAACAGCTACTTTATTTGAATCTCGCATACTACGTAAGACTGTTAATGGCAATGTCTTTCTGTACCTTTCGCTGCTATTCGTCGTCTGAATCCGCAATGACGGGCGGCCGCCTCACCGGAAGTTTCTTTCGCGTATTCCACCGCGCGAATCTTAAAGGCAATGTCAAATAACCGTTTCGGCGGCATTTTGTAAGGCAATGTACCGTAAGGTATTATGCACGACTATAAAGATACGGACGTTTACACTAGTACCGGTAGGCAAATATCAAAGACCCGGCTACTGTTAGAGACCGGCTACTATTTGGCCGTATCCCCTCTGCAGCCCGGCGCTTATTAGAGACCGGCGACAATAAGAGGCTCGGCGTTTATTGGAGCATATACGGTACCTTACTTTGGCAAATAAAAATTGTTACAAGATTCATAAATGCTATTACTTCAATGTATCGGAGCCATTTTTCAAGAAAAATTAATAGGAAAGCTGAAAAAAAATTCACAAAGTTGAAATTCATAAAGTTTGAAATCATTTTATTTTTTTTTAAAAAAAAGTATTGAGAAAATAAGAAAAATATACCCGAGTACAAAAACAAAATTATATTCTGAATTATATTTAAGTTTTTAATATAAATAATTACCGGTAGATCTTCGGAAAATTAGTATTAAAACATTTTTTTATCGTAAGTTTGGTTGCTATTATTATTAAAACTATCAATTATAATTTAAAAAGAATTTTAATAATTTAAACTTCAATGTTTACTCTTCAATTGTAGAAAGTTTTAGATTTTTAATTACAATAGTATTCAAGATATAAGTTATCGAAGACTCCAATTTCCAAAAGACCACTTTATCGGAACCTTCAGCTCTTCAGAAATAGTCATTTAGATCCCTTCTGATCTCAGTCCACAGAAAAGTCCACCCCCCACTGTGCTTAATCCTTTCTCCCTACTCCCACTTACCTGATACCCTTTCACCCCTATTTTTTCAAGTTCTCTGTCCCAACGCCTGAAGGGACTACCTTGGTGACTTAGACGGACTATAGAATAGTTTCTTTCACTTAGATGTAATTTACATGAAAGAAAAATTATGGGTCTTCTTTGACCGTCTACCTCCTACTCTAAGGGCTCGGACATACGAGGCGATTTCAGTCGCGCGATTCGAGTCGCGACCCTTCCGGTTATAACGATTGCTGGGGTCACACGAGGCGATTTCAATCGCGATTTGACTCGCGACCCGAGATTTTAATTAGTTTTAAGCATTAGTTTTAGCTTAGTTGAAGCATGGACACGGAAGAAATAGCAGCGCTCGCGTATGCCTACTTGATTAGCTAGTAAGAAAAAAAAGAAACGGCGATTTTGGGTTCATCAAATTATAAAGGAAAAAAAAATCAAGTTTATTTTATGCGCTGTATTTGCATTTCAAAGAAGATGGTGTCAATTTTTTTAATTTTTGTCGGATGTCCCCTGCATTATTCGATAAACTGCTTGATATTTTTTATTTTATATATAAACTCTTCTAGTGATTCAATAGAAAAATTGAAAGATTTTTATTTATGCAGATGATTTACTTCTTAACAATAAACAAGATCACAATTTCATGTATCTTCAACAAGAAATAAATATTTCAAAATGGGCTTCAGAGAATATGATGGTTAAAACTGAAAACAAACAAACTTTCATTTCAAATTTCATGTTAACTCTTGCAATAATAGTCTTAACAGTAATAGCATAATAATCATCGAATTTGTACATACGTGATTTCACCGGTCGCAACTAGTAAAATTTTTAATAATACAGTATTTATATAAATTACTGCAGAAAGTTAATTAAAAATGAGAGCTAATTATAGAATCCTGAATATCAAAGAAAAAATTTTGCACAAAATCATTTTTAAAATTTTTTATAAATATAAAAAAGATTAAAGAAAATTATAATTCCAATGCAGATACTCAGCAGTTATGTTGGCTGAGATGTTTTGAAATTCCAGAGATGAAATATAGTTTAGGCTTTAGAATAGATGACTATAATTATATACTTTGGAAAATTATTTAGTCAGATAAATTGGGAAATCTACAGTAGCAATAGTTTTAACTTAATTAAGACTCAATTAATATATGATATAATCAACAAAAATATTGTAAAACTTTCTAAATTACTCATGGAACATTTTGATATAAGCGTTTTGTGGGAGGGATTATATATAAGAATAATTGTCATTGAGGTTCCACACAATAAATTTTCTAAACGGCATTTTAATTTATTTACTTGCCTGTACTGGTTTAGCAGAGCATATTAAGTCTTTAAGAGTAAGGAGAAAATAAAAGCAAAACTGATTTAAAACTTAACTTGTTTTATAATCATTAATCAAATACAAGATGTGAAACAGTTGTTTCAAATGGTCTATAAATCTATCATGTAGATTTCAATCACTGAAAGTTCTTTACTTTAAAGTTTAAAGTTCCTTTAAATCTTTCATAACATCAACTGTTCAATTAACAACGTTGATAAATGGCTATTTTCATCTAGTGTGATAATTACTAAAGTTTATCTTAATGTATAAACTCATTAACACATAGAACTTTCTTATATCTCATTTGTCTTTTAACTTGTAGGAGATGGCTTTAAATAAAGTTCATCGTATGTGCTATAATATTACTTAATTATATGAATGTTTAAGTAAACTTGATTTCTCCAATCCTTTGTTGACTAAACATTCTAGTATTATTGTCTTTACCAAAACACCTTAAACAGTTTATAATCATGACTTGAATACTTCAATCGAATTATCTTTGAAATCGTTGAAATAATCTTTAAAATAAACCTCTTGCTAATAAACACAAATGTTCCTGTATAAATACTTAAATCCTTTTCAACTTTACAGTTCTTTAACTTTAGTTGATTCAGTCCAACATTTGTAATAAGTCGATTTCCCTTGACTTTAATAAATCCTAGCAGTAATGGTTTTACTTGAAATAAATAACTTTACTATTTCTTTAATCAACGAACAAATGTTTATGTGTTGGTAATGTTTAATCTTTAATGTTCATTAGTAAACGTTCCGCTTTGTCCTAAACTCCATTGTCTTGTGTTCGAAATTCTAACGATGGCTCCTTTTCAAATTCTCGATGGGTGAAGTAAAATAGAAATCCTACTTACAAAAGTTCAGCAACCATCCATCAATTTCTCGTCAATTCCAGTCAAACGTTGAAGATAATACCTTGGCATAATTCCACTTGGGTCCGCCAGTCCTCATTTGCGAGATTCATCTTTGGGCCTAACCGTTTATTAAGAATTAATTTAACTTTACCATTAATCCTTACTTATTTAATTCTCAAGGCCGTTCGCCTTTTACTGAACACAATATGAGTTTAAAATCAAAACTAATCTATAGCACAATCGGAAGGAACTCATCCGATTCCCATTTTCAAAACGGGAATTAGCATCCTTGCTATTCCGGTTTTCATCGTAACGCCATTTTACGATCCTCTAGCATTAACCATTAACAATTGAACGTTCGCGTTCATGCTGTGTTCAACACATCCATTGTTCTCACGTGCTTACACACAACAAAAGAACATACTCTTAACTTTCGGTTTTAATGAAAAAATAAAAAATATAAATATTTCAAAGCCTTGATGTTAGTTTTAATTTAATTTTATCAGGGATTAAAAATTGAATTTCTCACACGTTTCAATTTAATTTAGCTAAACATATTGACACATATTAAACACCCCAGCACTTACGCATTAAAAATATATATTTAAATATACTATGAAATAGTATACCCGTCAGGACACCATCATGAGAAATGCTGTTACACCAAAAGAAAAATTAGTCATGTATTTATTTATTTATTTATTTAAAAAAACACCAGGATCCAAAAAAAGGGTTATTCAGAGAATATGAACCTAATTAAATTATGTCGAATAAAATAAACAAAAAAAAATACAAATAGTCCTAATATATTTAATATACAACTACAAATAAATATACTTAATATTACAAAATAAAATAAAAAAATTCTCAATATTAAGTGCAAATAATGAGAACTTGTTCCCTTCAAAAAAGTTGTATGTCAGATAAAGGACTTGAAACGTTGATTAATTTCGTAAATGAAGGCTTCAGTGTCAAGCTCCATTCTAAAGTCGCCGCTACTAAAGTCGCGTCGTGTGACAGGCTGTATAGAAAACAGTGGATGACAGTGTAGCTCGCAGAGTCGCCAGTGGTCGACCCTCCCCTCTAAATCGCGCGCGATTTGGTGAGAGTCGCGACTACGTGTGACCACTCCAACTGAAATCTATGTTCTCACTGTATCGCGCGATTCGAGTCGCGACTCCTCCGGCTGAAGCGATTTCAGGCATCACACGAGGCGATTTCAGTCGAGATTTGACTCGCGATTTGACTTGCGACCCGAGATTTTAATTATTTTTAGTTGAAGCGTGGACACGGAAGAAATAGCAGCGCTCGCGTATGCCTATTTGATTAGTAGTAAGAAAAGAAAGTAATGTCGATTTTGGGTTCATCCAAGTATAAAGGAAAACAAGGAATAAATTTATTTTATTCGCAATATCCACATATCAAAGAAGATGGCGTCAATTTTTTTAAATTTTTGTCATATGTCCCCTGCATTTTTCGATAAACTGCTTGATATTTTTTTTTTAATACACAATCTTTTCTTGTGATTCAATAAAAAATTGGAATATTTTTTTTTATGCAGATGATTTACTTCTTAGCAATTAACAAGATCAGAACCTTGCTTTCATTTATCTTCAACAATATATAAATATTTCAAAATGGGCTTCAGAGAATACGATGATTGAAACTAAAAACAAAAAACAAACAAACTTTCATTTCAAACTTCATGTTAACTCTTGCAATAATAGTCTAAATAGTAATACCATAATAAAAATTTTAATAATACAGTATTTACATAAATTACAAAGATCAAACTGCAAAAAGTTAATTAAAAATGAGAGCTAATTATAGAATCATGAATATCGAAGAAAAATTTTTATACAATATCATTTTTAAAAATTTTTATAAATATAAAAAAGATTAAAGAGAATTATAATTCCAATACAGATACAGTAGAACCTCATTATAACGGACCCTATTATATTGGACGTTGCTTATAATGGACAGTTTTAAAACAATTTGTAATAATAATCCCACCCAAAACACTTCGTGTAAAATAAGTTGTCAATACTCACATGTCATAATGCTTTCACTGTTAAAAAGATATGAGATCTCATGAAGAGGCAAGCCCCTAACTCTACGAGGCCTAACTCTACAAGCCCTAACTCTAAAAACCCTATATCTTGTGCAAAAAGTATACCTTGGCCGTTTCGTTGCTGTCACACAGACAATCCCATGGAGTTATGTAAAGGATATGGAGTATGCCAAGGCACACTTTTTGACCAAGATAGTAGGATTTTTAGAGTTAGGCATCTATAGTGAGGGGCTTGGCACTATATGAAATTTGATAACTTTTTAACAGTGAAAGCGTTATGAGCATCTTGGCAACGTATTTTACATGAAATGTTTTGGGTGAGATGAAATAGTTCCATGAAACGGCCAAGCCATACTTTTTGACCAAGATATAGGGTTTTTAGAGTTAGGGCTTGTAGAGTTAGGCCTCGTAGAGTTAGGGGCTTGGCTCTACATGAGATCTCATATCTTTTTAACAGTGAAAGCATTATGAGCATGTGAGTCTTGGCAACTTATTTTACACGAAGTGTTTTGGGTGGGATTTCATTTCTTTTTGTAGGATGAGATCTGATAACTTTTTAACAGTGAAAGCGTTATGAGCATGCGAGTCTGGCAACTCCATATTTTACACGAAGTGTTTTGGGTGGGATTTCATTTCTTTTTGTAAGATGAGATCTGATACTTTTTAACAGTGAAAGAGTTATGAGCATGTGAGTCTTGGCAACTTATTTTACATGAAATGTTTTGGGTGGGATTATCTATTACAACTAAATTTAGTTTTAAGATTATTTAGAAAATAGATTTTTTTTCAATACCCTACTTTTCTGTTTTTCTATTGGTCAACTTGTATATACAAGCTGTTTGCACTTTTGTAAGAAATCACATTATTACACAGTATTATTTAGGCCGAAGCATTGAGGGTACGACGTATTTCAGATCTTAATAAAATCCAAAGTATAAAAGCTAGATAAATGAAACTTAGCGTATTTCATTAGTATGGTAATTGCATCTTATCCTGAAAATTTGAGCTCTCTAGTATTATCCAGGCCGAAGCTATGAGGGTTCGATAATACATAACCAGACCTTCCTTTATGAGGGGTTGGAATGTGAAAGTTATGGATTTCTTAATTTTTTTGTTGTTTGTGTGCTAATCCTAGCCTGCATACCAAATTTCAGCTTTCTAGGACTTCAGGAAGTACCCTAGAGGTTTTGATGATCATGAGTCAATGAGTCAGAGTCAGTGAGTCATTGACGGAATCGACGTATTTTAGGTGTTAATAAAATCCAAAGTATAAAAGCTAAATAAATGAAACTTAGCGTATTTCATTAGTCTGGTAACTGCATCATATCCTGAAAATTTGAGCTCTCTAGTATTATCTAGGCCGAAGCTATGAGGGTTCGAAAATACGACGAAACACTTCCCGAAAAGGTACGTAGTGCCCTTCCTGCCTTCGGCTCATCTTGGCGGGGGCACTGCCGTGCCCCCAGATAAAGGATGCTTATTTTTATCTGACGAGTTTTACAATTCCAACCATATGTGTTTGCAAATATGATTGCCTATTATGAACACTTAAGGCACCTCCAATAGTTAGGCCCTATTAACTGAAGAAATAAAAAGCAAACAAACCCAGCAGAAAATAAAATATTTTTTCAAACCAATGAATGTAAGCATTCAACATGAACCAGGACCTTCTTGTTCAAAAAATTAATGCAGTACACATCTTTTTCAATTCAGCCTACCATGTTGAAGGCTGTTTTTTATTTGATATATAATAATCACTTTTTATAGTTACTAATTGTACTTTCATTTGATGTACACCCTGCTGCATTACACCCCTATAAGAATTATTTGTTATAAACCGGACTTTCATTAAAACGTACAACCTTCAGCCCCTATAAGTCCGTTATAATGAGGTTCTACTGTACTAGATTATGTTGGCTGATATGTTTTGAAATTCCAGAGATGAAATATAGTTTAGGCTTTAGAACAGATGAATATAATTATATACTTTGGAAAATTATTTAGTCAGATAAATTGGGAAATCTACAGTAGCAATAGTTTTAAAATAATTAAGACTCTATTAATATATGATATAATGAAAAAAAATATTTTAAAAATTTCTAAATTACTCATGGAACATCTTGATGTAAGCGTTTCAATTTAATTTCGCTAAACATATTGACACATATTAAACATTTCAACACTTACACATTAAAAATATATATTTATATACTAAGAAATAGTATACCCGTCAGGACACCATCATGAGAAATGCTGTTACACCAGAAGAAAAATTAGTCATCTATTTATTTATTTATTTAAAAAAAACTCCAGGATCCAAAAAAAAGGGGTATTCAGGAAATATGAACCTAATTAAATTATGTCGAATGAAATAAACATAATGACAAACAAAATACAAATAGGCCTAATATAAACAACTACAAATCAATATATTTAATGTTACAAAATAAAATAAAAAATTCTTAATATTGAGTATAAATAATGAGAACTTGTTCCCTTCAAAAAAGTTCTATGTCAGATAAAGGACTTGAAACGCTAATTAATTTCGAAAAATCAAGGCTTCAGTGTCAAGCTCCATTCTAAAGTCGCCGCTTCTCAAGTCGCGTCGTGTGACAGGCTGTACAGAAAACACTGGATGACAGTGTAGTCGCGACTTAAAAGTAGCTCGCAGAGTCGCCGGTGGTCGACTCTCCCCTCTAAATCGCGCGCGATTTGGTGAGAGTCGCGACTACGTGTCACCTGTCCAACTGAAATGTATATTCTCACTGAATCGCGCGACTCGAATCGCGCGACTGAAATCGCCTCGTGTGACACGGGTCTAATACTCCGCCTATGCTCTTATCTGACGCATCGCACGATAGGATAAACGGCTTTGTGTAATCCGGATGAATCAGGCAGGCATGGTTTATCAATGGTTCCTTCAATTTTGAGAAGGCTGTTTTGAAGAACTAACTATACAGCCGAAAATTTTGCAACAGAAGCAGTAAACGCAGTTTTTTGAAAGAGAGTTCACTAGCCAGTCTCGTAAAACTTGCTCTCCATTGCTTAAAATTCGTGTATAATAATTTGCGCTAAAATGTCATTGGAAGGAAATTTATAATTATGCAATGGTTTAGGTGGACCTTGTCTTACTAAAAAACTTCTTTCGGCATCTCCTAAAATTCTTGGCCACAATGCTGGATCTGTACTCAAAGTTTGTAGAACGCTTTCTGTGGGTGTCATGTTGGTGTCAATTTTTTCAGTGCTTTCATCTGGTGATGGTAGAGTCGTCGAGTGTCGTCAGTTGATTAAAAACGCTTTCATTGTTTCTATTCGATAATCGATTTACGATAAACTAGTATCTTTAGTCTGTTACGGACCCGTTACCCAAGCAAAAATGGGGTTAAGGTCGACAAACACATACAAATAACAAAAAAAAAAAAAAAAAAAAAAAACAATATCAAGTCTAAAAACTAGAAAAAGACCGGCCATGAGGATAAACACACCAAACAATAACAATACCATTAAAAAACAACAAAGCAACCACCACAAATGAAAGAGATACCTAAAAGTTAAAGCAAATACAAAACCCACAACAAAACACATAACGGCCAATCGTGTCGACTAGTGAAGGGATGCAGACGGCAGGACCGCACCC
>JAFIDM010126863.1:0-12164 GCA_023159025.1 Thereuonema tuberculata | reverse complement strand
AGGCATTTTAAATCATTTTCAGTTGAACAACGTATTTAGCTTGAATTGTTTTTTGATTGCTTTTGTTAAATTCCGTTTGAACCTGGCGGTCCGGAGGCTGGGAACTTAAGCTACCTTTTTTATATATACTTTTTTGGTTGTTGTTTCTTTTGGGGACTCACAGTTTCGGGAGTGCAAATGGGATCCCTAATCTTCTGCACCATCAGAACAATTCATTGAAGATTATTTGATTGGCCAGTTCTAAAGAGCACGAACGACCGTCCTGGATTCTCATCGATGATTGCTCGAAGTGCGAAATTTTTTGTTTTGTTTACATGTACCTTCCTTATTTGTCATTTCAATTTTATTCTATTTTGTTTTATAATAGATTATATCAACTATAAAACCTTCTGTTTAAATTTTTGAATAGTGATGTTCTGCTTGTTATTTATTCTTGTCCATTCAATAAAGATCAAGGAATGTTATTTCTAAAGCTTCAAATCTCTTCTAATCTCTTTCATGTCATGTCTATTATCAGTTTAAGTATTTTTCTTTTGCTGTGGAACATTTTTTTGTCATTTGTACAAAATACAGTTCTACTTAAGGAAAATTAACTCTTAATTCAGTTTATGTCTTTTATCTTTTGCATTCAAAAATTTAATTTTTGAAAATTAAAATTTTCCCTTCGGACGTCGTCATTGTAAAATTTTTGTTGAGTGAATTTCTTATTTATAATCTATTTCCATCATTTAGTCTCTTTCCATCTAAAAGATATGGTTTTAATGTTGGCATTATAAATATTCATATTTAAATTTGCTAAAATAATTTATATTCATACTTTTATTACAACTGAATTGTTCATAATTCCATTCTTTCATTATTTTTCCATATAAAAAAGACAAAAATAGCCACTATCTTGTAAGGAAGAGTTCACCAAAAAATTATTATAATGTTTTTTGCTAATATAATCCGTAATACAGTTTAAGAAATGTCTGACGTAAATAAGGGATAATATTTTATCAAATTTACACGTAAACGGAGTGCTTTTGCACTGTTATTTGCTCAACTTTCAACACTCAACTCTAACTTTTCTCTGCAGACATTCGCACTGTGGCTCTTTAATTCAATTTCCACTGTAGCAGTGACCTGCATAGATTCTTTTCCATTCGTGTTTACAAACTTTTCAGAGATCCGGAGGAATTGTTACACGGTGGTTTCATGTGCACTTTTCAACAATCCAATGCACAATAATCCACGGGAGTTGCATCGTATTTTAACAGAAATGGCTAACACTTACATCTGCTTCATCCTTCATAAAACAGTTTTATAAAATTGTAATCTACTTCCAGCAGTATGACTTGTTGACACTTTTGGGAAAAACTGATACTTTGAATGTTAATGTAAACAAAACTGGGATTTCCCAAAAAATTTTCTCGAAAACTTTGTTTTGATTGTAGGTGGCATTAACTTTGATATTTGAGTCTATTTTCTTAACGTCAAGTTTATCGGCAAAATATAGTAGGCTATGAAGATCATGAATCCCTTTGTGAAGCTCTCTTTCGAACATAGTCCGGCCAACATTTCGCATTACTTGGACGATATGAAATGGCTCTTGCTTTGCCACAATCTGAGCAGTAAATCCACGCCTCTTATACGACCACGCTATTTAACTGAAGAACGTTTATAGAAATTACGGCAGTTTCTTTGCCTTTACACATTATGCCTCAGAGATGGAGTTGCTTGGGGAGAACGCTGAATAGTTGATTGGTTTATCTAATAATATGATGCGTTTGTGGATTTTCTCTGGATTCCATTCTCGTAACTGTTTTCAACATGGATGGTGTAAGCTGCAGCATGGGTTGTCATTTCTTCCGTTTCGGTGGCGATAAAAAAACACATTAATATTAACCTCATTTACATATCGACGAATAATGTTACCGAATCCGGTGTGAGATATCTCAGAGCCATCCTGTAGGTATTATCCAGATACGATATTGTTTCCCATTCATATATGTTTATGTTTATGGAACAGTGACACATAAAAACCTTGGACTTAATCTGCATGAGGCTTAGATATGCGCCGTTCGTAGATAATAAACCCTAATTAATTTTTAAAAAATAAGTGAAATTCTAAATAAATTAAGTTGAAGAATGAGAAGCATAAGGATTTGAGGATTTCAGGTTCTCGCCGATTTGGCATCGTTTATCGTTAAGCACATAGTGATATTTGTGTGGAACAAGGATGCGTATGTTGTAAACAAACCTTCACTGACTGAAATCTTCCATTTTAAGCTGAATCATAAAGTACTTATGTCATTATGTTCCGTAAGTCAGTGTGCGGGAAGGTAATATTTTTCAGTGATAAAAATTGGCGTGAATGATGAAACGTAATCAAAACCACGGTTTTTCTTAAGTATTTTTTTCTCCAAGCATTTATTGCATTTTCATTATGGAAAGTCCTCTGTAAATAAAAATTTTATAAAATTTTGGTCCCTGCCATTGTAATTTCAGCACTTACCTACATTTTAGATCATGTCTAGTTTTACTTTGAAATATTAGCGAATAAATTATTGAGGAAGCTCATAATATATTAAATTTGTAACTAGTTATTGTCATTAAAGTCTTCTATGGAGAGTTATTTGAGTGTAAAATCAACGACTTAGATCTCGCGTATGGATCGATATGAGTTGAACAATAAATTGTAGTTGTTACAAAAGAAATTTGAAGCAACAAAATTATTATATATTATTATGTTTTTGCTGTTTCTGAAGGTATCATCAACAATGTATTATTTAAAAAAACCGTGAACCGATGCCTGGATTAAAAGTCAGCAGAGGCACAGATGTCAATTATTATAACAAAAGAATGAAATCCTGCCCGAGAAAGACTAAGATCAGATCTAATATTAGTAATCCTAATTGTCTACGGCTGCCTTAAAGTGAAATTGTGACTTCTAACGATTGATCGGTGAGAATGAATTTTCTTTATTGTTCACCATCTCCTTCGCTCCTAACAATGGATTCTTTAACTGTCGTCTTGGAATTACCGCCATTCCAATTATAGATGAACATCTCCTTTCTCCTTTTCTAAATACTTTTATGTCTAATATCCTTTTTGCTCTTAGAAATCTTATTGTAACACTTCGTGAACTTTTTTACTTTTGATACTTTTCACAATAATGTCGTCTCTTCAACATCCTACAATGATGCCTTCTCTTCCGATGATTGATCTTGTATAGAAGAGACTTCGAAAAAACATTCAGTATATAATAAGTTGATGATATCTATTATGTTTTCTGTTACAAATAAAACATGGATTACTGACTTGTCCGATTGTTTAATCACGGTTATAATCCTGATATACTGTATATTACATAGATTCAAATTTGTTGTTCATTCGATAATTCATTTTATATAGGTTTACTGTTAACAAAATATTCTGAACAAGAACTGAATATTAAATGATAAAACTTTTGTCGTAATGACGTTTTTTTACCTTTAAACAGTCTATCATATTATAAACAGTTAAGTATCATTTAGTGTAGCATTAATCTTTTGTTTACCAGTTACTAAATGAAGTTTATTGAATGATCTAAATGTGATGATTTTATGAACTAATTTTTTTTGGCGATTCAAAATTAATTCTCTTTTCTTTTTCATCCTGGGGTATAAACTTTAATAACTATTGGAATTAAACTATTGTGAACGCTAAGGTAATGACCACATCAACAAAGAAATTTGTTTGGTATTTCGGATTGAAATAAGAAAAACATTCGCATTGTGTCGAATTAATTTATAATTTTTTTCTTCGCCTTTGACGGAGAAAACAAAATGATTACGAACTTCAATTTCCCTCTTATTTTATGGAAACTTCATTTTTGATCGGTAATCTTATCGTTCATTTATCGTTATCTATTACAGGTGTTCGAATCAACAGTTGGAAAACGCTGATAAAACAACTGTACACCTGTTTCACGATAAGTTTTCAAACAATTTTTTTTTTCAAATTTTATATTCATATTCATATTTATGAAACTACAGTGTAATTTACTGTTTCTTTTCTAAGGTGAACAATTTAATTTTGTTTCTCACCTCAAATTCAGCGATTTATTATTTAAAATAGGTTTAAAATTTAAATTAGAAATTAAAAATGAAATAAATTTTGAAACTAAGTATTTAGTCCAAATACTTCCAAATATATTGATAGTTTAAATGGGGTTTACATGTTTCTAGATATATTCTGTAGTCTTATGTTCAGTCCTTTGAAAGCATAAAAAGAACAATAATCATTCACTGTTGTAACGTAAAATGGAAGGACCTCTGTCTCCTTTTAAATTTTTTTGTCTTAAATGCAAATTATATATATATATATATATAAATACTCGAATTATAGTAATGTGCTGCAAAAAAGGACTGTTTAACATTTCAAAGAATGTATCGAAGTAAATTGATGAAAGTTTGACTTTGTTCTAATAAGAAGGTAACTCACAAAGAGAGCTCATACCCTATATTTCTCCAAAATCAATACCATTTTATGGAATGAAAGTACACGTGGAGTATTTCAAAAATATATTTATGTTGTGGGGCCAATCCTCAGAAGTTTTCGAGATATTTGAGGTTGTTTTCATCGATTTTTGAGTATTAGATTATTAACTTTCTTTTATTCAAATTCAGTTAGTGTTGCTGTGGTCCTGTGCATAAGTCCTCCGCGTCATTATCTCAGGATCCAAAGTTCGATTCCGATAAGGCATAAATCTTCTTTTTTTTTTTCTTTCTTTCTGTAAGATAAAGTAGGTTTCGTTTAATTTCCACTTATATTATGAACATTAGGCAGAGAAAGAATATAGATTAGAAATAAAATAAATAATAGTTTCCTGAACATTTTTAATTAAAAAGTATTTTAATTTATTAAAAACAAAATAAGATATATTGTATAATTATGCAACTTAACTAACTTTTCTACAGAATTATTTTTTTTCTTTTTCCTGTACCAACACTTTTTTTTTTACTTTAATATTTATACTAATACTTTAGCCATTTCAGTCGATGGATGGTGACATTGAAAGTATTCAGTTATAATTTAATATTGTATACAGTAAAACGATAGTAATACATATAAATGTTTCTTGTTTTTTATTAACAGATTTGTTTAGACTCCACCGATTGAGGTATTTATTCTGCTAATTGTTTTAGTTTTTTAAATTATTTTAGTTCTAATTTAATTTTAAAAAAATATTTTTTTATATACGTGCTTTTTATAGAATACTTAATTAACACAATTTTAGATTTAGGATTTTCATTGCACAGTTCAGAAATTGAGCAATTAGTATACTTACAGTTATATAAAAGGGTTGATATATTGACTGGAACATCTCAGAAAAATCATTAATACTTGACTGTATTACTAAAGAAAAAAGAAAAAAAAAATGATTAAAGAAAAGTTTATTTAAGTTGCGAAATTACACAGTATGTGTCTTTTTTTTAATTTGAATAAACTAAAACAAATTTTTAAAAAAAATATTATTTATTTACTTATTTCTATTCGTATATTCTTTTTCTGTCTAATATTCATAACATTGAAGAAAGAAGGGGAAGAAAGAAAAGAAAAAGAATTAAAAAAAAAAAAAAAGAAAAAGGAAAAAAAAAGCAACAAAGAAAAAAACATGAAACAAAATAAAAAAAATAGAGTTCCCCTCACAAGTCTCGAACCTCAGATTGCCAGGCGGAAGACAGTCACTGGACCAAAGCAACACTTGTTTAAAGTGAACAACAGGGAGTAAATAAGCGAATACTAAAAATTCGATTAAAACAATCTCAAATATATCGAAAACTTATTTTTGAAGTTCAGTTGACTCGCGATAATCCGACATTTGACAGTCCGACACGCTCGGTAGACAACGCCGCGCGACGCACAGTTGGGTATTTGTACCAAAAAACCGGTCAAAATTATTTTTGCACTTAATTTACTTAAAGTGAGCTAAGAAACAAATTGAACGATTTCTAAGGCTATTTTGACACTTTTAGAGAAAAAAAATATAATTTTTAATTTTAATCAGAAGATGAGAACCATGAAGCTTCGTCTGAAGATATGTCTGCTTCATCTGAGGACAGAGTGTCAGCTTTTTCCTCTACAGATATGTTAGGTTCAGATGGCACTAGCTATAATTTCCTTCAGAAATGGTTTCGTATTTTTTCTAGGCATAGGCCTCATGCTTGTTAAAAGTGGATCTGAACTGAGAAGCAATCGATTTATTACGTCTAAGGTGCATGCTTCTCTGGAATACTTCCTTGCGAAACTTTGGCGGTAAACACGAAAGTGTTTGTTCCGGGCTTCAGCTGCTTCTTCTGATAGCTGTCCTATTGGCAACAAAACATTCTTTATAACTGTGGAACCGCTGTTACGGATCACCCTGTATCTCAGAGAGGATATACAAAACAGAGTAATTATTAACGCAATCGGAAGCCTACACCCATAAAGATAGGTGATGAAAATAAAACTTAGCTCATGGAACCGCTGGGCCCAAGGAAAATTCCACAGCTAAAGCCCGATAAATATTATACCAAAAGAGAATTAAAGAAATAATAAACAACTCAGATATATCAAACAACAAAATGTATTTGAAATGAGCTTAATATAATACAATCACACACAACAAATCAAGACTAATGCAATAGAAATTACATATCAATAAAAAAATATATATATAATAATAACACACACTGCTTTGTTCATGAATTCGGCAATTCCAACAGATTACAAATTAAATCGAAATTATTCAAGTTGGTAATTATCAAATAGTAATTCACAATAATCTTATCAATGCAATTTAACAAAAGTATAAACTTAAGATATATTCTCACAAATAGTTTGAGTCACTTTATAAGCAGAGTCTGATCGAAAATTGTTTATGAAACAGACTTTCTGACCATAGAGTATGTCTGAAGAGTTCACTCCCGGACTTAATTTCGCCAAAGAAATTATACTCACAGTTCGACGCTCTGTCCTGTTTACATTGTCACAAAATATAGGATAGCTCCGACAAAATTCACTGTTCATGTCAAAGTATCCAGGTAAACACAAATGGCGCACAACACATTCTTTTGCACTACACGAATAACGATGGCTGCTCACTACAACTGAACTATCCTGAGGGTATACGGCCTTTCTTAATACCTCACAGATATCCAATAAGCCGACTTCATATCAAGAAGCACATATCTCAAAAGTATCCAGAGATATGTGCACCACAGGATGAGATACAAGTCTTGCCATTAACCGTGTATAGGTAGAAAAGAAGAACAAAGCTGTTTTTCTCCTAACAGCTTCTCCGCCCTTCCAAGACGGAAGAAAAATACGTGTGTCTCGTCCGGCTACATCGTGAGAAGTGACTCTGAAGTTTCAAGAATGCATCTCATAGGGATGGTGACGTAAACAACGTTTTACCAATGGCCCTTCAAGAAATAAAGAGTGTCTTGAAACTCCAAATGACATCATAATAAGCCCCGTATAGAAACAAAATGGCTACACCTTTTCACAGCACAACAATTCGTTCAAAATAAGAGCAAAATTACATATATTAATCTATATCATCATTAATAGATAACAATTATAAAGGTTACATAAGGTGGTAGAGTTCAAGAATATATAAAAAAAATATTAAATAAAAAGTTTTAATGTGGAAAACCTGCCATTTCACGATCAATTATGAAACAAGGAGAAGAGATAAAAAAACATGGCGGATCGTGCGAAAAAAATAAACAAGGCAAAGGTCACTTTGCCTTAACTAAGTGACATAATCACACAGAATTGCGACATAGAAAGTAGGAGAAGAAAAATAAAATAAGGAAAATTAAAAAGTCCGTAACACCATGTATGAGAATTTTGTGCATTATAGGTGTCATTGGGTACCATGGATATAGCTGAATGTACAGTTTAGCAGTATCCATCGCATAAGATGCAAATTTTTCGGTGTCTATTTTGTGGCCACTTGACAAAACTTCCAGAATCACTTTTAAACGATAAATTAGATTGAAATCGACACCTGTTATTTGGGCTGACATTTTTGGATCGGCGAAAAACCCTCTGCTAGTTTTCCCATCATTGGAGTTGCCGAATCCAGGCTTAGGGATATCTACGGTCAGTCCCATTTGTCTTTTGAACTTTTCTTGAATACTATTTTTTTTATGTTTTACAACATTTTTGTCATTTTCTGTTCTTAATTGCCATTTTTTAACTGTCAATTTATAGGACAAATGGAGCAAGCTCTCAAACAATCGTATTCTGGCATGCAATATTGACAAGCCAAATCTCAATGTGTCTTGCTTAATTTCTTTCACCTTCGATAAGATATTGAAATCTTTAGATGTGGCTCCGCAGATATAACACTTCATTGTTGATGTAGTATGGGTGGCAGCATTGCACACCTTGGCATCGATCATTGACAGAACCATTGTATGTTGTACGGAGAAGTTCTTGCCTGCTACTGTGACGTTTGTTGCTTTTAATGCATTTATTTTATTCTGTATATAATGAATTTCTTCATTAGTGATGTCTGCACTTTCTTCAACAAATCTTATTCTTATAGGCCGACAATATCGCGGCGAGGAGGGTGTTGGATTATGCCAAATAATATTTTTATTGTTCGTGCCACAAGTTATTTGTAAAGGTACAAACGAACTTTGGAAAATGTTTGCATCGGAATCAGACTCGCTTTCAAATTTTTGTTTAAACTGAGTTTGCTGTGATCCATCACATCCCCACTTGCTAATTAATATCAGTGGATTACTATTTTCATCGTTAAGAGTTTGCACTACTTCTTGCAAATATATCAATAATCTTTTTGCTGTATGGTCCAATAAATTCTGTAAATTTATTTCAGCACATGTGGCTGTCACTCTGTATGATTCAGGAACTGGATAGCAGTCTTTTTTAACCTGTTGTAAAATTGAGTAGCATGGGTATAATTTTTTGTCTGTGTTTCTAATAATTTCATATTGTTTTCTCGAAAGCCCAGCTTCAACGAACATTGTTACTGCTTGTAACAGTGTCAATCGTGGTCTTTCTTGTTGTACACGCTTGTAGGCCTTCCTATATTTCGTCGCTCTCATAGGAGATACAATAATTTCTTTTAATACTTTTGATGCATCTGTTTTGCCATTCACTTCGCAAC
Source organism: Thereuonema tuberculata (assembly GCA_023159025.1). Lineage (NCBI taxonomy): Eukaryota > Metazoa > Arthropoda > Chilopoda > Scutigeromorpha > Scutigeridae > Thereuonema > Thereuonema tuberculata. Next base: position 3,016 of record JAFIDM010126863.1, on the reverse strand, counting down.
TTCACATGAGTAGCAAACGTCAATTGCTCTGTCTCAACAGTACTGCGGAGTTCTTCGGTCTTCCCTCTTTTACTTCGATCACTTAAATCATCGAATAACTTCCTTGGCCACCCAGATCGAGCTGTTGCTGTGGATATTTCAAAAGCACCTTGAAGCCAATTTTCATTGTTTTTTAAAAAGATGTCATTTTTCTTATGTGCAGCGGTCCATCTGCGCTTAAACTCTGACTTTATGTAAGACAGTTTGTGCTTAAACTGTTTTTCTTCTTCTTCTGCGCAATTCTCTTGACTTAGCAGAAGAATTTCTAAATATTCTAATTTTTTGCTCATGTCTTCATTTTTATGATGTTGCATAATATCATAAAGTTGTTTTCGGGTCATAACTTTCATCCCAGAAGGACCTATTAGGGTCAATCCATACGAAATCAACCAATGGATGTTGCTGATATATTTTATTTTATTTTTGATAGTATATTTTCTGTTTATATATACATTTAAGAGTACAAAACGATTTTTTTTAAAAAATTATTATTATTATTTTGGCTTTTATCGGTCATTTTGTACATGAGGGTCGATCGGTTTTGGCGTTTTCAGAGGTTAGCGATAAGTTAAATAACTTTTTTGTTTATTAAGATATCAACTTGGAATAAAAACCATCTGATTCTAAATAAAACCATCTGCAAATCATGTTATGACCAAAAATGTGTTAAGTTGTAAGGAAATAACCTTAAATTTATCTAGAAACATGTGTTTTCGATCAGAATAAATTGAAGATTTAGGGTATTTTTTTTCCAAGAAGGAATTAAAACACAACTTTAATGTTTTTATCCCTTAAAAATACAATTGAGAAAAAGACTTTAAAAAAATTTGATAACTTTTAAATGCCACCTTTAGATTTTACAGCCTTCAAATATCGCAATTTGTCCACAATTGCCTATTTTCAAACAGGCATATCTCCAATAGGGGCTGAATCAAAAAATCTGAAATTTTCAAAAAATACTCTTCTAGTATCTGGTAATATCCACATGAATTTTCATCATTGTGTTTTAATCAGAAGTATTTTTTTTTTGATTAAGAAAAAAGCAAAAACACACAGTACGACGCACATTGACGCAGACTCCTAAAGTATTAAAACACTTAAAAAAACACACCTAATAAACTAATCTATTCTAGGCCTATATGTACAAAATGTGTAAACTGTAATTGAAATCCAGAGCTACCATTATTGGAGTAACCCTCAAGTTACCTTGCACCCTTGTATGACTGCATGATGGTGAAATCAGGCACAGAAGCCGTTCTGTTAGAAGTGACTATTTTGACCATAAGTACCGCGACTGAAGATATTTGACTGAAGATATATTAAAAAAAAATTCTCCTTTAGTAAAAAAAAATTTTTATTTTATTATTTATTTAGTTTATTAGGTGTGTTTTGTTAAGTGTTTTAACACTTTACAAGTCTGCGCCAATGTGCGTCGTACTGTATATTTTTGCTTTTTTCTTTAATTAAAAAAAATACTTCTGATTAAAACACAATGATGAAATTTCATGTGGTTATTCCCAGATACTAGAAGAGCATTTTTTGAAAATTTCAGATTTTTTGATTCAGCCCCTATTGGAGATATGCCTGTTTGAAAATCGGCAATTTTGGACAAATTGCGATATTTGAAGGCCTGTAAAACCTAAAGGTGGCATTTAAAAGTTATAAAAAATTTTTTAAGTCTTCTTCTCTATTATTCTTTTAAGGGGAAAAAACATTAAAGTTGTGTTTTAATCCCTTCTTGGAAAAAAAATTCCCTAAATCTTCAATTTATTCTAATCGAAAACACATTTTTCTAGATAAATTTAAGGTTATTTCCTTGCAACTTAACACATTTTTGGTCATAACATGATTTGTAGATGATTTTATTTAAAATAAGATGGTTTTCATTTCAAGTTGATATCTTAATAAACAAAAAAGTTATTTAACATATCGCTAACCTCTGAAAACGCCAAAAACGGTCGACCCTCATGTACAAAATGGCAGATAAAAGCCAAATTAATAATAATAATTTTTTAAAAAAAATCATTTTGTACTCCCAAATGTATTTATTAACAGAAAATATACTATCAAAAATAAAATAAAATTTGTCAGCAACAAATTATTTTTTTATTGGTTGATTTCACATGGATTGACTCTTTAAACATAAAAACAATCAGAATTAAAAGCGCTCGAAAAAATAGGTATGGCAGTAGGTAGGTATTTTTTTTTTAACATTAACATCTGCGCTATTCCGCGCCTAATTCTTTTTGTACTATGAAGCTAAAACTTTCCTCTTTATATTTATGTAAAAAGAAATATCGGGACTCACCCTGAAATATAACAAATACCTTCGAGTTCCACAAAAATTCTTTTGCAAATTTACAATTTATACGTCTACATTCAAACTATAATAATTGAATAAATATTAATGCTATGAAAGTAAAATAAGTTCATAAATATCAGTATATACCTGCTTCAGGCACTTCCATATTAAAAAACTTGACACAGTTTTTTAAAACCAAGAAAAACACTCCCAAAATTGCTATTGCACAGCAAACGCCGAAACTGACAAAGTGCACGTCATCACATGATGGACTTTGGAGTGACTGCGCATGCCCATTGTGGCACGGAGGGGGGAAAAGTAAGTCGTCCCATTATCCCCCAACTATTAAAGAAACTGTTAGTTTACAATGTTTTTAAGTTTACAATGTTTATAAATCTGGCAGTTTGTGTTTAGATTAATTCAGTAACGGTAATGTTTTGATAAGTTTTGTACTAATAGAAACTGAAAGTAATGTATTAATTGAAACTGAAAGTAACCTACAGCGCTTAGTTAAAAGAAAAGAAAAAGTAGTTCAGAAAAAGTGGCGCTGCTGTATTGTGTTCTCTATGACAACGATCTCTTTGCAGTTAAAGTTCATGTCAACCAAAAGTATAGTTTCTTCATTTTTAACTCACATTTTAACTCACTTTGCTTAGGATTCCAACAGGTTACGGG